>PVJA010036972.1:0-20693 GCA_004027025.1 Myocastor coypus
CTCACTTTTGTAGCCCAGGCTGGTCTCGAACTCGCAGCGATCCTCCTGCCTCAGCCTCCCAAGTGCTGGGATTACAGGCGTGAGCCACCACGCCCGGCTAAGCCAGCCATAAAAATGAGTGAATAAACAAAGGTTCTGAAACAAGAAAAAAATAAATAAAATAAAAAATTCTTAAAAAAGAAAAAAAGGGCTGAGAACGCGGGTGAGATAGCTCAGCAGACTAAGCACCTGCTTAGGCAAGCAGAGATTGGGCTTTGATCCTGGTACCTCACCCCACCGGGCCCCACCCCCAGACTCCCTGAGTGTCTACAATCCCAGCACTAGGAAGGCTGAAAATGGATCACTATGAATTCTAGTTGCTAGTGAGACCTTATACTAAATATGTTAAAGAAAAAACAAACAAACAAACAAAGGCTGGGTAGGAGGCTGCACTCCTGTAATCTCAGCACTGGGGGGCGGGAGCATCACCTCAAGTTCAAGATCAACCTGGGACACACAGTGAGCTCAAGGCCAGCCTAGATGATATATATAGCAAAACCCTACCTCAAAACACAAGAAAGGTAAATAAAAAGCACTGGCTGGGCTGGCGAGATGGCCCAGCGGTCTAAAGCACCTGCTTAGGCAAGATTAGGCAACCACAGGGACCACAGTTCCATCCCTGGCACTACACGCTGCATCAGCCCCACCCCTAGGACAGGCTGAGCCAGCCATAACATCAATGTTTATATATATTAAAAAAGCACTAAGCCGGGCGTGGTGGCGCACGCCTGTAATCCCAGCACTTGGGAGGCTGAGGCAGGAGGATTGGTGTGAGTTCGAGACCAGCCTGGGCTACAAAAGTGAGCTCAAGGCCAGCCTCAACTGCATAGCGAGACCCTGTCTCAAAAAGACAAAAAAAAAAAAAAAAAAAAAAAAAAAAAAAGCACTAGCAATAGCTAGGTGTGGTGGCTCACGCCTATAATCCCAGCACTTGGGAGGCTGAGGCAGGAGGATTGGTGGGAGTTCGAGACCAGCCTGGGCTACAAAAGTAAGTTCAAGGCCAGCCTCAACTGCATAGTGAGACCCTGTCTCAAAAAGACAAAATAAATAAATAAATAAATAAATAAATAAATATAAACTAAAAAAGCACTAGCAAGATAGCTCAGTGGTCTAAAGCACCTGCTTAGGCAAGCTTAGGCAGGTGCAGGGGATTATGGTTTGATTCCAGGCACATGCCACACCAGCCCTGCCCTCAGGGCTGGCTGAGCTGACCAAAAATTATTATTTCTTTTTTTAAATTTTTTTATTTTTTTCTTGTTTCAGAACTTTTGTTGGGGCCCGGCGGGATGGCTCAGTGGTCTAAAGCGCCTGCTTGGGGAAGCTTGGGCGGCTTCAGGGACCGCGGTTCAATCCCCGGCACCACATGCTGCGCCAGCACTGCCGACGGGGTGGGTTGAGCCGGCCATAAAAATGAGTGAATAAAGAACTTTTGTTTGTTTATTTATTTTTATGGCTAGCTCAGCCTGCCCTAAGGGCAGGGCTGCCGCAGCATGTGGTGCCAGGGATCGAACCGAGGTCCCTGCAGCCGCCTGCAGGTGCTTTACACCACTAAGCTATCCTGCCAGGCCCCTGACCAAAAATTAAAAATAAAAAGGCAAATAAATAAGAAAAGGAGCCGGGCGTGGTGGCGCACGCCTGTAATCCCAGCACTTGGGAGGCTGAGGCAGAAGGATCGACGTGAGTTCGAGACCAGCCTGGGCTATAAAAGTGAGCTCAAGGCCAGCCTCAACTGCATAGCGAGACCCTGTCTCAATAAGACAAAAAAAAAAAAAAAAAAAAGAAAA
Organism: Myocastor coypus; assembly: GCA_004027025.1. NCBI lineage: Eukaryota > Metazoa > Chordata > Mammalia > Rodentia > Myocastoridae > Myocastor > Myocastor coypus. Next base: position 1,824 of record PVJA010036972.1, read on the forward strand.
GGAAGCAAAGACAGGACCTTGCTCTGCAGCCATGCACTCTGTTCAGCTTGGCCCCTCTGGGCACGGCCATGTACAGCACCCAGACCTGACAGGAGCCACCTGTGTCCCTGAGCTGCCCCCCCCACCTGCCGCTGCCCAGCACATGGAAGGCAGGTGCCAAACTCAGGTCTGAGGCCTGATAGCCCAAGCGTGGGGACGTCCTATGGGTCACTACTGTTTGAGCCTCAGTTTGCCTAGGGAGGAAAATACCTGCTGCAGCATACACATATTCCATAAAGGTCAGGGTGTCCTGTCAGCGTTCAGGAGCTGCAAGTTCAAGGCCAGCTGGGGCCACATAGGGACACCCTGTCTCCAAAATAGAAAGCCCCAGAAACAGAACCACACATCTGATTGACAGGTACCCAAGCACCCACAGCCTCTGCAGTGTTGGAGACGAGTGTGTTCAGCTGGGACCTCGGAAAGGGTGGCCCACAGACCCTGGCCGGTGACGCTGCGGTACTACCTGAACCTTCCCATTCCTCTGGTATCTGCAAACACGTGAAAGCACCCAAGGCCGGCAAGTGGGTCGAGGGGGCCCTCGCCGAGCAGGAAGATGCCAGGTTCCACTCCCACCAATGGAAAGTCAAAAACAAACACAAAACCTCTGAAACAAAGACCTTCCCCGCCGTGCCTCACACTGGGCAGCCCGTCTCTTTGGGAGGCTGAGGCAGGAGGCTCTGGTGGTAATTTTGGTGAGACCCAAGCCCAAAGCAGGCAGATCTGAGATCATCCAGTCTCTGACTTCATCTTCCTCTCGCATGTGCTACTGTCTGAGGGGACGCACGTTAGCCCCAGCAGCCCCAGAAGGCCCTTGACCACAAGGTGTGCTGCGTTGGGGCCTGGGGTGCTAGGCCCACAGGTACCCCTCACTTCCCCACGCAGAAGTCCTGAAAGATGACATCAAGGATCTCCTCACTGCCCCCTCCACCCGTGAGCTGGGACAGGTGCCTCCGGGCAATGCGCAGGGCCTCAGCAGCCAGGGCCAGGTCACCTGCCTGCTTGTACTGGCTCAGGGCGTCCAGGCAGCCCTGCAGGTGGTGCTGGTGCCGCGCTCGGGTCAGCAGTGGCGGGCCGGTACTTGGGTCCCCGCACCTGGAAGAGACAAGAGGTGTCTATGCAGACCTGCAGAAGCCTTGCAATGTGGGCCGGGGGAGGCGTGCCATGGGTGGCACTGCCCACCTGCCACCCTTACACTCATGTGGAGGACAAAGCAGGAGGCTCTCAACAGCTCCAGCCCTTAGGCCTGGCAGGATGGCTCAGTGGTCTAAAGCGCCTGCAGGCAGCTGCAGGGACCGCAGTTCGATACCCGGCACCACATGCTGCGCCAGCCCTGCCCCCAGGGTAGGCTGAGCCGGCCATAAAAATAAATAAATAAACAAACAAAAGTTCTGAAACAAGAAAAATGAAATAAAAATAAAAATAAAACAGCTCCAGCCCTGCCCAGGCAACTGGATAACTGGCCTGAACCCTAATACTCGGTAAATAAACGGCCAAATGGACAACAGGTATACCCACATTGCAGATAGTCACAGGCAGAGGAAGATGGGACTCACACCACAGCAAGCTCCTTCCTCAGGGCCGCCAGCAGGCCGTCAAGCCCCGCCCCTGTCAGGCAGGACAGCAGCAGGTAGGGGTGTGGCCCGGGCTGGGGACTCGGACCTTCTGCCAGCAGCAAGTCACATTTGTTCAGCACCAGCAGCAGGCGCTGGCTGCTCCCTCTGGGATCCTGGATCACCCGTGGAGCGATGACCATGTCCAGGAAATCACAGGAGGTGGGAGCGGCCAGGTCGGAGGCGTCCAGCACTGCCAGAACCAGGTCAGCCTGCTCCAGCCTGGGGCGGAGGGGGGGGAGGGAGCACAGAGTGAGAGGTGCAGTGAAAGCTAGAGGCTGGGGTGGTGGGTGAGGCCATCGAGGGCAGGGCGGCCCTTTGGGAGAGGAAGACAAGAAGCCGACAGGGTGAAGGACAGCTTTGCAACCCCTCCAGAGAAAGGAAGAGGGAAACCCGAGGGCACCAAGGAGCAGAGGCAGGCAGATGGGCGGGCAAGCTCTTCACCTCTCCCGGGCTCGCCGGACGCCCTCCTGCTCCACAGCTCCCACGCCCTCCCGCAGCCCTGCTGTGTCGCTTAGCAGTACAGGGAATCCGGCCAAGTCCACAGGGGTCTCTAGCACATCACGGGTAGTACCCGGCTCCGAGGATACGATGGAAACCGGCTTCCGGCCTGGGGATCCAAGAAAGGGGCGGGCTGCGACAGGAGCACGCGTCTCCTACAGGCTCCTCCCCATGCTGGCTGGTCCCCTCCAGCCTCCTCCCCAGTCCGCAGCAGCTCAGACCTCCTCCCACTCCACAAGGGCCCCACTGGTCTCCACCTACTGAGCAGATTCACTAGGCTGCTCTTGCCGGCGTTCGGGGGTCCGGTGACCACCACGTGTGCTCCGGAGCGGAGCCTCTGGCCGCGCCTGGCATCCTGCAGGTGTGCGCCCAGGGCCACCTCCAGTGCCTGCACCTGCTGGTTAACTGCAGGTAGGAGGCAGGGAGTTAAGAGCCTCGAGGGCTGCAGCGCACACTCTGGCTGGCTCCCCCTCTCAGGCTCACCTTGCTCCAGGACACCCTCCTCAAGATTGTCATCCTCCGCAAAGTCGATATAGGCCTCCACGTGGGCCAGGGCCTGGACGAGGGGTGCATGGGGTGAGCACTCGCTGTCCTCCATCTGAGCCCAGGCCTGGCCAGCCCAAAAGGCAGTACTGGCCTCTTCAAACAACAACAGGGTGGGGAGGAAAACCGGGGCACCTGCCTTAGTGAGGGTCTCGGCCCAGCTGCAGGACAGCTGGCCCAACTCCCCCTCCAGCTGCCGCAGGGCCTGCCGCCGCTGTGCCTCAGTTTCCGCATGGATCAGGTCTGCCAGTCCCTCCACCTCAGGCAGGCTCAGCTTCCCATGCGCGAAGGCACGCCTGGTGAACTCGCCGGCCTCGGCTGGCCGCAGCCCTGGGACGCCGCCTGCGGGAAGCCCCGGTCGTGAACCCTTGGATTCCGCCTCCCGCCCCCGACCTGGCCTCGGCCCACTTCCGACCCCACTCACTCAGAGCCTGCAGGACGCCGCTCACCACCGCGGGGCCTCCGTGCACGTGGAACTCGGCGCAGTCCTCGCCAGTGAAGCTCTGCGGCCCTGGTGCGAGCAAAAGCAAGTCAGGGGCGGGGCGCCGAGCGGGCCCGCGCCCCCGCAGGGAAGTGGCTTCACCTGGGAACCAGAGCACCAGCGCGCGGTCCAGCGGGACGCCCGAGCGCGGGTCGCACAGCAGGCGCAGGCTGGCGCGGCGCGCGCGGGGCAGGGCTCGGGGCGCAGTCAGGCTTCGCAGCGCCTGGTGGCTGGCAGGGCCGCTGGTCCGTATCACCGCGACGCCACAGCGGCCGCGACCGGAGCTCAGCGCGAAGATAGTAGCTCCGGGGGCCGTGCACAGGCTAGGGCGGGAGAGAGGGGCGTCGGCGCGGTCAGGGTGGGGCCTGGCCGGGCTCGCAGCCGGGAACCGGCCCCTGGAAGCCCAGGAGCCCGAGCAGCCCACCCCCTCACCTCCCTTCTGCGTAGGCGCCCACCTGCGAGGCCTGCAGGCCGCCAGCCTCCACAGTTTCCGCCACATGAATCTAACTCGCTACCCGCCTGCCCGACCTTCCTGCCTGCCTGCCTGCCTTTCCGTGCGGGCAGCAGGCCCCGCCCACTCTGAGCTATGACTGGTCAAGGGTTCAAAGTTTCTGATCTACCATTGGACCACATATAACATATCCCGCCCACAGTTGCAGCCCCGTTTTCCAATGAGTGCAGCGAAAAAGATTGCTCCCGAGGCAACATTGGACCGAACTGTTAGGGCCGGTGGCGCGACTGGGGGACAGGACCGGGCTTGGCCCGCAGAGAATCGCAGCGGAGCTGGGTTTGAGTCCTGTATACTCTCCTGGTTAATTCGTAACCCCAGGCGAGGCCAAAGAAGGTTGCGCTGCTTCCTTGCCCAAGAAAGGGGCCAAGTCTCAGAATCTGTGAGCCCGAAGCTGGAGGATCGTTCGTTCCAGCCTAACCTGAGTGATTTAACCAGACCCTGTCTCACAATAAAAACTACAGAGGGAGGGCTAGGGATGAGTTCCCCAGCCCAAAGTTTTAGGGAGCTCGGGCTGTCGCCGCTCCCCGCTTCCCTCCCCGACAGGATCGCTGCTCCTCATCAGACACCCTCCTCCTCCTCCAGAAAGCTGTGCCAAAGCCCAGCATAGCCCCCGCCCCGCCGGCTCCCGAATCCCGGGATCGCTTTCGGGTTAATTCGGGACAGAGTCGAGCCCCGGAAAGCGCTGAGAGGAGGATTCCAGGCGCGAGGGCGGGGCCTCAGGAGCCTGGTCGTGATCCTCTGGTTCTCGGCAGGGGCGGGCGGGCCTCTGGCTGCTGGGAGGGACAGTAGGGGGTGTAGCTGGGGTCCTCATTCTGCTCCGCTACGCGGTCATCTGCAAAATAGGAACCTGCGACGACATCCTTTGTTTCCAGCGATTTCTTTCTTTCTTTCTTTCCCCAGCATTTCTTCTGTGACGAGTATACACCCAGCATCTACTGTGTGCTCTCCTGAGACTTCACTTTCATGGAGCTCTCAGTCTAATGCAACGGGGACTTAAAGAGAATGTCTCAAAGTAAAAAATAAAGTTTGGGAATGTACCTCGATTGCAAGGCCCTGAGTTCAATCCCCAATAAGGGGGGGGTTCGTTTATCTGGAGTGTGCATTTAGCTAGAAGAATTGTTTTTATTTATTTAAATCTTGCCCGGAAGAAGGGTGGAGTGGGTTGAGAGGCGTGAGGTCGTGCAAAGGTCCCAGGGCTGGCTGGCTGTCACCGGTGACCCCATTCTTGCTGGTGTGGGTGAGTTATTCCCAGAATCTCCCGAGACCAGGCTCGTCCCTCCCACGTCCTGCCCGAGGCAAACAATTAGAATCTGTAGTTTGCAGATGGGGAAACCAAGACTACGGGGCGGAGGAGCACAGAAGGTTGCATAGGTTGGGACAATTTGAAGAATGCACCTTGGTGCGGGCGGGGATGAGCACCAGAGATCAGAGTGGGCGGGCGACAGAGAAGCCCAGAGAACCAGGCGGGCAGGCCCGAGAACCAGAATGTGCAGGCAGGCGGGCAGGCGGCTGAGAACCAGAGTGACGCACCGGACAGGAGGCTGCCGGTTCGGCGCGGGCGGGGACGAGAAGCAGTGCCGGGCACCGGGACGAATCGACGCGGGCGGGCGCGGCCTTTGTCTCCTCCGCACTCGGCCCCATGCGCTCGCGTCCCCCCGGCGCCCGGGCTGCGCGCAGCCCTTGACCCAGCTTGCCATGGCGGAGCCCGCCTCGGGCGCCGGGGGCACGGCCCTGGATGGGGAGAGGGGTAAGCGACCCCCACCAGAGGGCGAGTCTGCAGCCCCCGCGTCCGGAGTGTTGGGTATGTGTGCGACTGCTGGACCGCACGAGAAGGCGGGGAGAGGGGAGGGGGGGAGGCGCGTTAAAGCCACCATCCGGCCTGGTTCTGCCCGGGACCCGCTGCTCCTCAGTGCTGCGGGGACCTGAGGCAGGCAATGGGCCTAGGCAGACCCGGTCACGCCCCTTAGGGACCCGGCTACAGGGACTTCGGGATCGCAGCAGGCAGAAACGTTCCCTTCTTTGGGTGGAGCGCAAGGAGTACCGCTGGCTCGGGTTCGAACCTGATTCGGCTGTGTGACCTTGGGTGTGTAGCTTCAGGCTGTGGGCCTCAGTTTCCCCACCTGTGCAATGGGGTGGGAGCCGCGCTCAGCTCCCGGGCTGCTGTCCTAGGTGGCCAGGCGCCTGCTCCGGGCTCCTCGCGCGCCCTGCGATTGTGGGCTTGGAGGCGGAGCTGGGCCTGAGCATGAGTAAGATGTGTAAGGGCCGACGGGGGAGGCAGGGCCTGGCAAGGGCGAGACGAGGAAAACAAGCCCAGCCAGCGCGGCGGGCCTCCAGTGTCAGGCAGAGTGTCAGGAAACGAGGGCTGAGCCCGAGCTCGTGTCTGGGCACTGACGGTCCCCGGCGGCCTGTTCCCCTGCCCCCAGACAAGCTCTTCGGGAAGCGGCTGCTGCAGGTGGGGCGCTACCTCGTGTCCCACAAAGCATGGATGAAGACGGTGCCCACAGAGAACTGCGACGTGCTCATGACCTTCCCAGGTACCCGTGGGCCTCCTGGCTCAGCCTTCCGGAGTGGGAGGAGGTAGGAGCCCCGGAGCCTCCTGTGGCGAGAGCCATCGGTGCCCGTGCCCCTTGGCAGACACGACCGACGACCACACGCTGCTCTGGCTGCTCAACCACATCCGGGTGGGCATCCCTGAGCTCATCGTGCAAGTCCGCCACCATCGTCGCACGCGCGCCTACGCCTTCTTTGTCACCGCCACTTATGAGAGGCGAGTGCCTGCCCCTGCCCCGGCCCCAGGTCGCCCTGCGTCCCTCTGGACCCCCTGTGAGCCCCCTGCCCTCCTCGCAGCCTGCTCCGAGGCGCCGACGAGCTGGGGCTGCGCAAGGCCGTGAAGGCTGAGTTCGGCGGGGGCACTCGAGGCTTCTCCTGCGAAGAGGACTTCATCTATGAGAATGTAGAGAGCGAGCTGCGTTTCTTCACCTCCCAGGTGGGGCCGGCTCCTGCCCCCAGGGCGCCCGGACTCTGGGCTGCTCACCGAGCTCACTCCCTGTCCCAAATAGGAGCGCCAGAGCATCATCCGCTTCTGGCTGCAGAACCTACGTGCCAAGCAGGGAGAGGCCTTGCACAATGTGCGCTTCCTGGAGGACCAGCCAATCAGTGAGCGAAGTGGGGCCGACCCTCCAATCATAGGCAGTGAGATGAGTAGGAGCGGGGCTTAGGCGCAACCACTTAGTGATTAAAGAGGAGGCTAACCAATGAATTCAGGGGTGTGGTCCTGGTGAATGGAATCTGGCCAGTCAGCTCGTTGAAGGGTGTGGTCGCTGCAAAGAGGTTGGGCTTATCTCTTGCAAGGCGGGTCTGGCTTAGGTTCTTTTCGGGTCTGAATACGTTGTGTCAGGACCGTGGACAGCGCCCCACGTACTGTATAGAGAGGCCTGGGCCTTGGTTCCCCCCCCATGACAACAGCCAATAAAAAAGATCATCTTCGGAAGACAGCTTTGTTTCCCATTGGTCCCTCCCCTCCGGGTGCCCCACCCCCCGACTTTCTCGCCCACTCCTGCATCTCCCAGATTCTCAGGCAGAATGAGACATTCATCTACAGAGCCCTCCTCCCCTAGAAGGGCCCCTAGGGTTTAAGAGCTTCAGCTTGGGTTTAAGAGCTTCAGCTTGGGTCTCAGTGGGGGCGGGAGCAGGCGAGGCCCGTGTCATCTATCCCGTCCTCCTGCAGTCCCTGAGTTGGCAGCCCGTGGGATCATCCAGCAGGTGTTTCCCGTGCATGAGCAGCGCATTCTGAACCGCCTGATGAAGTCCTGGGTACAGGCAGTGTGTGAAAACCAGCCACTAGGTACAGCCCAGGCTAGGGGCTGGGCAGACCTAGACGGGGTCCCTGCAGGCAGACAGAGGTGACTTACCCCTATCTCCCTGGCAGATGACATCTGTGACTACTTTGGTGTGAAGATTGCTATGTATTTTGCCTGGCTGGGCTTCTACACGTCGGCCATGGTGTACCCAGCTGTCTTTGGCTCTGTGCTGTACACGTTCACAGAGGCCGACCAGGTAGGGCATGGGCTGGGGAGGCCGGGCTGTCTTCCTTGTACCGCTGGCCTGACAGTTCCCCACCGCACCGGCCCGCAGACGAGCCGAGATGTGTCCTGCGTGGTCTTTGCGCTCTTCAATGTGATCTGGTCGACACTGTTCTTGGAGGAGTGGAAACGGAGAGGCGCAGAGCTGGCCTACAAGTGGGGAACCCTGGAGTCGCCTGGGGAAGCAATGGAGGAGCCGCGCCCCCAGTTCAGGGTCAGCCTCGGGCTTGGCAGAAGTGGGAAAAGGAGGGGCATGGGGGGTGGGCTGGGCAGGGACCCTGAGGGCAAGGTGGGTACCCCAGAGCAGGAGCATTCTGGAGGGGCCGAAAGGGACCTGAAGCAGGGTGGCCCTGGGGTCTCACACAGCTCTGCTCTCTGCCAGGGTGTGCGCCGCATCAGCCCCGTGACCCGTGCCGAGGAGTTCTACTACCCGCCCTGGAAGCGGCTGCTCTTCCAGCTGCTCGTGAGCCTGCCCCTGTGCCTGGCCTGCCTCGCCTGTGTCTTCCTGCTCATGCTCGGATGCTTCCAGCTGCAGGTAACCCTGGTGCCCTCCTCCTGGCCCTTGCCCCGCCCGCCAGCCACCCTGAACAGAACGCCTGCCTGCCGCAGGAGCTGGTGCTGAGTGTGAAGGGACTGCCGCGCCTCGCCCACTTCCTGCCCAAGGTCATGCTGGCCCTGCTGGTCAGCGCTAGCGCCGAGGGCTACAAGAAGCTGGCCATCTGGCTCAATGACATGGGTATGGTCTGCAAGGGCTGGGCGGGGTGTGTCCTCGCAGCCCTCTGGTCCGAGTGGCATGGGGAGGTGGGGAGGCCCCTGGCCCCTCACGGCCCTCCTTGGCCCCTAGAGAATTACCGGCTGGAGAGTGCCTACGAGAAGCATCTCATCATCAAGGTCGTCCTGGTGAGTGTCCGCCACAGGGGAGGAGCCGGGGACCTGCGGGGACTGCCGATGACGTCGCCTGCTTCCCTCCTGCCCGCAGTTCCAGTTTGTCAATTCCTACCTGAGCCTTTTCTACATTGGCTTCTACCTCAAGGACATGGAGCGTCTCAAGGAGGTGAGACGCCGCTCCTGCGGCAGCCAGCGGGGGGCTGGACCTGGCCCAGGGGTCCCAGGGCTCCCGGCTTCTCCCCCCCCTCCTCCATCCTTCTCTCCTCTCTGTCCGTCCGTCCATCCGTGTGTCCTCTCTCTGCCTGTCCATCTGTCTGTCCATCTGTCCGTCGGTCCCTCCACAGCTCCTGCTCGTCCTGTCCCTGTCCCAGAGCCTCGAGCGGCAGCTTCAGGCGATACTGGTCCCGCTCGTGGCCCTGCGGTTCCGCCTGCTCCTCCTCTCCCTCCGGGGCCTCCTGCTCTCAGCCCGGGCCAAAGTACGGGCAGGTGGCAAGGCCACGGCTGTGCTGGGACACATGTGCAGCGGGGCTGGGGAGGGAGGCAAGGACCCTATGCAGGAAGATGGGCGGGCCCCCGAGGCCATGGGTGGCCGAGAGCTGCTGGGGTTGGGTGCTTGGTGCCGTGCCTGGGTGCTGCTCACGCCAGGCCATGCCCTGCGGCAGTGAACAGTGACCAAGTGCAAAGCCCTGGTGCCCGGGGATGTCTGGGGAGGGTGCTCCTGCTGGTTCTGGCCCCCTGCCCCCACGTGGCCTCTCCCCGTCCCCCCAGATGCTGGCCACCCTGTTGATCACCCGGCAGTTCCTGCAAAATGTTCGTGAGGTCCTGCAGCCCCACCTCTACGGCCACCTTCGCCGTGGCGAGCTTGGGCTTCGGGCCCTGGCAGGGCTGGCTCGGGCCCTGCTTGGGGGCCTCAGCCTCAGGCGCCCTGCACCCCACCTCCTCGAGCCCCAGGCTGACGAGGGGGACAGTGGGGCGGGCAACCAAAGGTGTCTCAGCGGGGGCTGTGGGGCGCCTGAGGAGGAGGAGGAGGCGACCACCGTGGAGAGCAGGCCTGCAGGGGAAGGGGGAGAAGTTAGGGACGGGCCTGGGGGCGTGGAGGAAGATGAGGATGAGGATGAGGAGGATGAAGACGAGGACGAGGGTGAGGACGGCAGCCTCTTGGACTGCGGGCTCCGGCTCAAGAAGGTCAGCTTTGCTGAGCGGGGAGCCGGGCGGCACCGGCCTGGCCCAAGCCCGGAGGCGCTGCTGGAAGAGGGCAGCCCTACCATGGTGGAGAAGGGGATGGAGCCAGGCGTGTTCACCCTGGCTGAGGATGACGAGGAGGCAGAGGGGCTTCCTGGCAGCCCTGAACGCGAGCCTCCCGCCGTCCTGTTCCGCCGGACTGGATGCGAGGGCCGGGACCAGGGCCCTGAGGGTGGCCGAGACCCGGAGCCTGGCTCTGGCGAGCAGGCGGCCAAGCAGAAGCGGCAGAACCGCTCCTCTTGGATTGACCCGCCCGAGGAGGAGCACTCGCCCCAGCTCACCCAGGCAGAGCTGGAGAGCTGCATGAAGAAGTATGAGGTACGGCAGCCCAGGAGGGTGGGCCAGGCTCTGAGGGTGCTGGGAGGTGTGGGACCATGCCCTTCCAACCCCCACTGTCCACCCCAGGACACCTTCCAGGACTACCAGGAGATGTTCGTGCAGTTCGGCTATGTCGTGCTCTTCTCCTCCGCCTTCCCACTGGCTGCGCTCTGCGCCCTGGTCAACAACCTCATCGAGATCCGCAGTGACGCCTTCAAGCTGTGCACCGGGTTGCAGCGGCCTTTCGGCCAGCGCGTGGAGAGCATCGGCCAGTGGCAGGTGGTCGGGCGGGGGGCAGGGAGCTGAGGCCCAGCCTGGGGCTCTCAGCCAGGCCTAGCACACTGAGCCCCGCCCCACCCCGCCCCGCCTCACAGAAGGTGATGGAGGCCATGGGCGTCCTGGCCATCGTGGTGAACTGCTACCTCATCGGGCAGTGTGGGCAGCTGCAGCGTCTCTTCCCCTGGCTGAGCCCAGAGGCGGCCATTGTGTCCGTGGTGGTGCTCGAGGTGGGTGCTCACTGGTGGCTGCGGTGGGCGCGGGGTGACGGGCGCTGTCTGCGGGGCCTGCAGCTTCCCTCTGTGTCCCCAGCACTTTGCTCTGCTCCTCAAGTACCTCATCCACATGGCCATCCCTGACATCCCAGGCTGGGTGGCCGAAGAGATGGCCAAACTGGAGTACCAGCGTCGCGAGGCCTTCAAGGTAGGAGGCCCGAGTTAGGGTTTTTTTTTTGGCCTTTTTGAGACAGGGTCTCGCTGTACAGTTCAGGCTGGCTTTGAGCTCACTTTTGTAGCCCAGGCTGGTCTCGAACCCACACTGATCCTCCTGCCTCAGCTTCCCAAGTGCTGGGATTACAGGCGTGCGCCACCATGCCCAGCTTAGACCACAAGTCCTGCAGAAGTAAACTCTATTGTCCTAGCCCTGGGGAGGCCGAGGCAGGAGGACCACCAGTTTGAGCCCTCCCAGGACAACTTAGCTAGATCCTATCTCAAAACCAAAAAGGCTGCGTGTAACTCAGTATGAAGGGCCTGAGTTCAGAGCTCAACACCCCAAGAAAGCATCTGTACTAAATGTCTGTAGGCTTTTTCCTTGCTTTTGTTTGGCCTTTGACATAGGGCTGCCCCCTGTGGCCCAGGCTAGCTTGCGCTGCTGGCCTCAGGCCACCGTGGCCTCCCAAACAGTAGGGTTTGTGGTGTTTGCTGTGTACCCAGCTGACATGCTGCTGTGACCCTCTCCCAGCAGTGTCCCCTCCTGTGTACCCAGCCAGGTGTCACCGCAGGGACGGGGATGGTGCAGGAGACCATCAGGAGGCGTGGGTGTGCTGCCTGAGGCTGAGCATCATGTAGAAGGGCCTTGAGCACCGCAAAGGCCGGGGCAGTGGCCAGTGGGTCACCAGCACGGCTGTGGGTGTGCCAGCTGGACCCCTCCAGGGTCCTGGGACTAGCCACAGGACCAGAGACCCAGGGTGCGCCCCCGGAGGGACCCAGCCTCCTGCTCCACCCTCTGACTGCTGCAGACACTGTGCTGAGGCAGGGCACGGCCATCCTAGTCCATGGCGTCCCTTCAGGCCCAGCTGCAGGGAGCAGGAGCTCTGCACTGCACAGCCAAGGCCCAAGAGGCATTCTGATATTTTTTAAAAGTTTTTTTTTTTTTTTTTCTAATGCTGGGGATGGAACCCAGTCCCTCCCACAGAGCTGCAGCCCATTTGGGGCCTTGGGTAGCTGGCCAGGCCAGGGTAGGCTCTTGGCGGTGGAGAGCAGGGCAGGGCTGGCCGGTTTCCTCCCAGGCTCCTGAGAAGGCCTGGCTTGTGGCTGGGGACAGCTGGCGGCCAGCGAGCATGTGTTTTCTTCCCAATTCCCAGAAAGCAACGGCTTGGGCCAGGGATTCTGCTGGTGCCAAATTCGGGTTTGGATCCCTTCCCACTTTGCCCAGAACACCGGGCACCACCGGGGCAGTGGGACACCCAGGAAGCCTGCATCTCACCTCCACCTGCAGGGGCCCCTTGGGAGCCGAAGGGTGCCAAGGACCCCCATGAGTGGGCCCCAGCAGCTGCTCACCCCGCACCCCCTCTCTGGGTCCTGTCTACAGAGACACGAACGCCAGGCGCAGCACCGCTACCAGCAGCAGCAGCGCAGGCGGCGGGAGGAGGAGGAGCGGCAGCGGCACGCTGAGCATCACGCCCGTCGGGAGCGCGACGCGGGCAGGGAGGAGGCCAGGCCTGAGGGCACCGGGCTGGATGCCGCGAGCTCCGAGAAGGCCTCCGCCAAGGCCAAGAGCGGCGGCGCGGGCGGCCACGGGCAGGAGCGGCCCAAGCGCCCGGGCTCGCTGCTGGCGCCTAACAACGTCATGAAGCTGAAGCAGATCATCCCCCTGCAGGGCAAGTTCCTGTCTTCGGGGGCCACTGTTGGGGCGGGCGCCGCAGGCCCCGCACCCCGGCCGGCCCCCGCCCCGTCACCCACGGGCGGGGACACCCGTCTGCCCGCCTTCCTCAGCTTCAAGTTCCTCAAGGCGCCTGAGACCCGGCGGGATCCGGAGCGCAGCCAGTCGCCGCCCAAGGCTTTCCACGCTGCTAAGCTATTCCCTTTCGGCGGCGGCGGCGGCGGCGGGGCGCGGGCCGAGGCCAACGGGGCGGGCGCGGGCAGCCAGGCCCGGCAGGACGCAGCCCCCAGTGGCGGTGGCGGCCGGGCGAGGAGCGGGCCGGTGGACGAGGCCTCGGCTGATGAGCGGGAAGCGCCCCGGCCCGAAGAGGAAGGCTCAGGTCACAGGCTTTAACTCGGGGTGGGGATGCCGTGCCTGGCTTGGGCGGGAGGGTGGCCAGCCCCGGGGAGTGGGATTCCCTGCAGAGCAGAGCAGGAATACCCTGACCCTGCTCTCCCCCGGAGAGGGGTGCCCGACCCCACCGCCCGCCAACACCCAGCTCCCTGGGGGCCTGGACCCCCAGCCTCTATGCAAATCCGAGGGCACTGCTCAGGGAGCCCCAAGTGCGGGGGTCTGGCTCTCCTCACACCCGTGCTGCCACGGCCCCAGCCCAGCAGGCTACAGCGGCCGCTGCAGGACAGGGACATAGGTCGGACATAGGTCAGAAGCCAGAGGGACTCTCGCTAGCCTCCTCCCCAAGGCAGGGGACACCCCAAAGACGCCCAGGGAGGCAGCCCTCAAGCCCCATCCGACCCCATCCGAAGCAATAAGGCCTTTCTTGCGCCTGTGCCGGGAGGGAGCCGCGGGCCTGGGGGCGACACAGCCCGGAACGGCCCCTCTCCCTCCGCAGGGACAGCGCCAGGCCCCGCAGGCGCCCCTGCCCTTCGCACCCGCAACAGCCGGAGCCCTGCACCTCGGTCCCGGCCCCTGACGCCGCCTGCGGGCTGCTGGCAGTGGGACCCACCCTGGGGCTGTGGGGGTGAGGCCGCCGCCCACCACCCGAGTCCGCCAGCTGCCACCGTCGCTGACTGCCCGCCCTGCACCCTGGCCCTGCCCGCGCCCCCGCCACAGCCCCTATCTGGGGACGCCAGCTTCTACAGCCTGCCGCCGGCAGAACTGCAGCCAGAACCACCCGAGGCTCCCACAGCAGGGTCCAGCTCCGGCCCCAGCCCCAGCCCCCAAGCAGTGTGCTGGCCCGGCGGCTGGCACTAGCTGCCCCACCTCCGACATATGCAATAGTCCGCACTGTGGCCGCCGGACCCGGCCAGGTTGCCCAGCACAGCCACCCCGCCAGGGCAGCCCCCTCTGCCGTTTTCCTTTCAACCAGGATTGGGGGACGAAAGGTGCCCCCACACCCATAGGTGACACCCACACACAGAATAGGCAATTATTTATTTGTTTTTAATTTATTTTGTCATATTTTTGTAAAACGGCAGCAATGCAATAAAAAGTCTATTTCAACAGTGCCCGAGGTGCACTTGGTGTCCTGGGCTTGGGCCAAGGGGGGGCCGGGCTGACTGAGCTCCTGGAAGCTTCAGGTTCACCCCACACTGGGTGACTTGGGCCTGGGACTGAAGAACCCCTGGGGTGGCCCCAGCATCCTAGACAGCGGGAGACCTCGGTGTGCTTGGAGCACAGGGGACGCTTGGCCTGGAGGGTGAGGGTGGCAGTCCTCTTGCTGGGCTGGGTGACTCGGAAGAGAAGGCCATTCTGACAGCTGCCCTCAGGAGCTGATGAGCCGGATGGCAGGGAGGGGTGGACTCGGATGCCGGGAGGCACCTGCGGCAAGGCCTGAGGTGCCAGAATCACAGCAAGTGGGATGCGCATCCAGGCCTGCAGGTGACACCAGCGCCCAGAGAGCCGGAGCGGGGGCGGCCTTGGGGGGTACCCAACGTGTACATCCCGCCTCAAAGGTGAGAGATCAGGGCAGCCTGTGCCCACAGGAGGGCAGGGCACACCAGGGCAGGGTGGTGGTGTTCCGGGTCAGCACACAGGCTGAAGGCGCACAGGCCAGGGACTAGCTCCTCAGAGGGTACGGACATTGGGTGTTTTGCATACCGGGAATCAAACTCAGGACCTGGCACTGTACCTGCCGCTGGGATGAACGCCTGACGCCTGAGGGAAGGAGGTGCACTTATCCCAAGCCCATCATCTGTCACCAGTCAGGTGACTTGAGGCACCCGCCCAAGGCTGGCCCGCATCTCCCAGGGGCTCTGTCCAGGCCCACGTGCATGGGGTGGTAAGGTGCAGACATGGCTGCCCAGGGGGACCCTGTGGAGCTCAGCATCCCTCCAGCCCCGCACTCACTAGAATAGGGTGACCTGTGGGCACCCCCCCACTTGCTTGGTCTGCGTTCCATGCCCCTGCCACCTTCAAGGCCCCAGCTGCACTACTAAGCACAGGCACCTTCAGGATCCATTAGGGTGGGTGGGTGGGAACGGCAGACCCCAGGCCAGGGACAGGCCCCAGCTGGGCAGCACCCCTCACCCACCCTAGCCCAGAGGTGGCACCCGAAATGGCATAACCACCTGTGGAAGGGTCCCCCTGCCCCTGGCACCCTGTTTGGCAGTGTCCTGGGCCAAGCTGGTCTGCAGGATGAGGTGGCAGGTGGGGTGCACGGCTGGTCCGCGGCCTCGACGCAGTCACAGGAGGCTCAGGAGAGTCCGCTGGCTCAGCTGTGCTAGGACCCCTCCTTGCTCCCCGCGGTGCAGACAGGATGACGGCAGGACGACACTGGGCACGTGGAGCTCCGTCCTCCGCAGTGCAGCAGAGGCAGGCGGAGCAAAGACGCAAGGTGGAGTAGGAAAGATCCTTTATTGGGGTGGACACGGAGCACGCACGAGTCCAGGATAAAACCGCTAACACGAGCCAGGGCTGTGACACCCTGCGTGGGGACACATGGGGCAGCACGGCTGGCCCCACCCCTGCCACCAGCAGCGGCGGCACCCAGCTGGGGACACCAAACGCCTGGGGCCCCCGGGCTGGGGACCTGGTGGGGCTAGGGGTCAGGTTACTGAGGAAGCATCTAAGACGTCTCACTACTGGGTCTGAGTCCCCTTTGACCGAGGCACGACAAGTGTTACAGCATAAATAAAAACGCAAGGAAAATAAATACATCGGCTCCTATGAGGTTGGAAGTGGCGTGGAAGGGTGGGAGGGCGCAGCAGGGAGGGCGGGCGCTTACACACGGGGCGGGCGGTGGCCTAGGTGTCCTCGTGCATGTCAGGGCTGTCCGTCCGCGCCACCTTGCGGGGTGGCGCCGAGCTTTCACCCTCCAGCTCCACCTGCTCCTGGTCCCTCTTCTTGGCAGCGTTCTGTGAGGGACGCAGCGAGTGAAAGGCCCCGCAGCCCCAGCAGGGGGTGACCAACTCTGCAGCTTGCACCCCCGACGCAGAACCTGGTCCTGGCAGAGGGCCGCCCAGGAGCCAGCAGGGCACCCGCCTCTCCTAGGGTCTCCTCTGCCAACAGTGGCACCAAGGCCAGGGCCAGTGGGGACAGGAAGCCCAGTCCCTGCAGAGGAACCAGCTCTGAACCACCCAACAACAGGAGCACGGAAGCCCTGCCATCTGGCTGAGTCAAGGGCTGAGGGCTGAGGAGAGGCTGCTGGCTGTCGGCACTGTGAGGCCGGGACCCAGGGCCTCCGCCCGGCTTCACACCCCAGCCTTTTCCATTTACAGTGAGGTAGGTCTGACACGGCCCAGGCTGAGCCGGAGCTGGCAGACCTGAGGCTTCAGCCAGCCCGAGTGGGGAGCGGACTCCTTACTGAGCTCTCGAAAGTCACCAGCGCCTGAGGCAGGGTGCTAGCCACCCCTTCGCGGAGCAGAAAGAGCTGAGATTCCAGGGCACCGCCACAAAGCGCGCCTAGCGTCCGATCCGCGCAGGTCGCCACTTGGCCTCAGCACAGCACCCACCCCATGCCCAGGCCGCTGTGGCTGCACAGCCAGTGGCTGCTTCCTCTGGAGCCTCACCCAGCTCCTGCAGCACCGGGGCGCCTGCTCAGGCCCCAGGGTGCTACTCACAGCCCTCTCTCGTCATCACCCATGGCCCTGGCGGAACCTGGCTACCTCAGTCCCTAGGACCGGGACTCCATGGGCCTTACCTTTTTGTCCCATTGTTGGTGTAGGTAGCGTAGAAGGATATTTGTCTTTTCTGTCACAATGACTGAAGGAAAAAGAAAGTGGCAGAGGTGCCTGGGCCACAGCTCCCTGTCCCAACCCCAGTCCCAGTCCTGGTCCCGGTCCATCTCCTCAGGTACAGACTCAAGTCACACCCACTTCGGGGTAGGGTTGCCACGAGCCTGGGCTTCCCTTCCCAGCTTCCCAGCGCAGGGTGCCACCTCCCACAGGGCTGCCGACTCTGCCCAGCGCAGCGCACAGGTGCACATGAGCACAGAGCCAGACAGCAGCACCCAAGGCACGGGGCACCCCCACCCTGCAGGAGCCCAGGCAGGGGTTCTTTGCTTTCAGACAGTGTCTAACTCCATCAATTGCCAGAGGAGGCTGGCACTTGTGATTCTCCTGCCTCGGCCTTCCAGGGCAGGCTCAACATGTACTCTGCCAAGTCTGACCACAGAGTATCCTCCATGCAAACCCACAGCCACTCCAGGCCTGGCTGGGTCCTCCTGGGACCTCGCCCCTCCAAGACCTCCCTGTCTGGGCCATCTGGGCCATAAGGGTGACCTGTAGCCCCAGAGATCACACTGAGCGCAGGGCCAGGGTGCCTCTGATGAGCTCTCGCCTGCCTGGCCTGCCCACTCAAGGCTCTGGCTTCCTGGCTCCGCCGAGCATGCAACCCACCCCAGAGTAGGGCAGCGCCAACTCACTCTGTTCTGACGGGTACTCCCGGGTGGGCAGGTAGACAGAGGGACGTCGGTTCTGCAGGAGGAGCGAGGCTCAGGCAAGCAGCACCCCCCCGGCCCCTGACCCCGGCTCCCCAGCCCATGAGGCCCGGCCTGGGGCCCCGCCCCGGAACACACTCACCGAAGCCTTGCACACAGAGTCTGCGTGGAATCTACTGAAGTTGCTCTTGTTGTAGACGGGCAGCCCTTTCAGGAAGTCTGCCTGCAAGACATAGAGGGCGGGAAGTGAGGCTCTGCCTGCACCTGCCACCCAGTGCTGGCACGGGCACTGCCATCCCGCATGAGGTGAGCACGGGGCCCGGCAGGAATCAGGGAAAGGGAGGCTCCGAGAGCACGCACCGCCTGCCCAGTCACCCCGCAGCCAGGCGCAGGGGCAAGCACCTGTGATTTTAGCAGCTGGGGGGCCGAGGAGGCAGGAGGACCCTGAGTTCCAGAACAAACTGGGCAACTCAGTCAGATGCCGCCTCAAAATCTAAGACTTTTTTTTTTTTTTTTTTGTCTTTTTGAGACAGGGTCTCGCTATGCAGTTCAGGCTAGCCTTGAGCTCACTTTTGTAGCCCAGGCTGGTCTCGAACTCACACTGATCCTCCTGCCTCAACCTCCCGAGTGCTGGGATTACAGGCGTGAGCCACCACGCCCGGCAAAATCTAAGACTTTATAAAAAAAAAGTTTAATATTGGTGCCGGTAAGATAGCTCGGTGGCCTTAAATTCCTGCCTGACAAGTGCAAGGTCCTGAGTTCAATCCCTGGTACTACCACAAAAGATGAGGAATGGGGAGATAGCTCAGAGACACAAACATTTGCCTGATAAGTGCATGGTCCTGGGTTTGATTTCTGGTAACACACACACACACACACACACACACACACACACACACACAGAATGTAGCTTAGTGTGCAGGGCCTGGGTTGCATCCCCCAAAAGAAGAAAAAAACAAACAGCAGGCAGGCAGGCAGAAAGGAGGAAAACAAAGCAATGCGGAAGCGCCAGTTAGCGCCACCCTCTTCTTTCTCACGGGCCAGGTTGGAGCCCCACTGGGCCGCAGGTGGGCCTCATTCCCACCTTCTGAATCCCAGTTCGGCCTCAGGAAACTGCACTGCAGCAAAGCCAACAGTTCAGGACTGCCAGCCAGGGCTCTTCTAGGGACCCTCCAAGAGGACCTGGTCAAGGGAGCTGTGGTCCCTCCCCACTGCCACTGTGCCAGGCTACCCGGGCCACCAAATCTGCAGGTCTGCAGACCCGGGCGACTGCAGAGCCAGAGCCCAGTGAACCCCCCTCTTCCGGGCCATCATCAGGATGGGAGAGGTACACACAACCAGCGGGGGGGGTGCGGGGGGGGCCCACAGGACTGTGTCACTGCGCCCAACCTCATGGTTCAGCC
>PVJA010036973.1:0-20735 GCA_004027025.1 Myocastor coypus
CATATCCCTCCCCTTGCAGCACACAGCAGGCTTCCTCTGAGCCACTGTCTGGACCCAGAGGTTTGACCTGAAGTAGCGCACAAACTGCTGTGAATCTAGACTCTATTCTCTTGCTTCCTAAATGCATTAATTTTCTGGTTTGCAACTAAAATTTAAACTGCTCCAGGGCAGGGATCCAACTCATCTTCTTTATTATCTATTTCCCAGGCCTAAAGTAGTAGCTGTCATAAAAAAAAAAAAAAAAAGAAGGTGTCCAGTAAATGTATAATGAGTTAAGTGGTGTGATACAGATAAGACCAATTTGCTATGTTCCTACACACAGGAGAGTTTTCTGAGGATTTCTGATCATTTAGAAGCCACTTGTTTAACTCTGCAGTAGGCGGTGTTCTGAGACTGACCACTGTAACGGGCACTAGTCACCAATCCTCTCCCTTGTGAGAATGAGGAAGCCATGTACTCCAAGCAGATGTCATTCCTGTGATTGTATTACGTCAGATGGCAAAAAGCTGAGCTGAGCAGTTGCCCTAGCAGGCAGCCTCTTTAACCACAGAAGCCCTGAAAAGCTAGAACTTTCTCTGGCTGATGGAAGAGGGGCTCACTGCTGATTTGAGAATGGAAGGACTGTGGACATGTAACCATCCTTAAGGAGCTAGGAGGCATCCCTAATGGACACCCACAAAGAAATGGACCTTTCACCTCACAAGAGAATCCAATCAACAGCCTGAAGGGATTTAGAGGTAGATTCTTGCTCAGAGTTCCAAGGAACAATACAAAGTGCTGCCAAAGAAAAATTAACCACTTGTGCAATATAACTTACCAAAAATTAAATGAAACAACTTGCCTGAAGTCTTAAAGTTGATGTTTGGGAGAAAGAGTATGGAAACCCAGGTCCCCTGGTCCATAGCCCAGTGAGGGCCATCTTGGGTGCAAGCTTTGGTCTTCACAGTAACATAAATAGGGTTTGAATCCTGACTCCACTCCTTACTAACTAGGTGCTCTTGTCTATAAGATGAAACTAGTGGTTAAATGTTTAAATTGTAGAAGCTGAAGACCCACAGGAGGGCTCCTTCATCACTCATGTCCTCCACTGATTCTGCATTGCCCTTTCTAGATTAGTTTCACAGCCACCTGGAAATTCTGCAGTCATCGGAGTTCCACTTTCAGATCTTATGTTTTTAAACTGTTGTTCTGCCCTTTTCAAAGCTTCCTTCAGCTTTCACGACCTCCATGCCTTGGCTTCCTGGTTCCCTGTGTGACCACTGCCTTCCCTACTTTGGCTTGCACCTGGCTGGCTGCATTGTTCTCTCAGTGAAACACAAGCAGCTCGGGCTTTCTCCTCCATACCTCCTTTCCCCATCCAAAAAGCTATTTTCTTTCTTTTTCAAAAAAATGAGCAAAACATATGTATTGAGGGAAAGAAATTCTTGTCCAAGAGAGGGAGAGGAAGGGAGTCCCAGAGTGGGTGGTCCCTGTGAAAGGCTATTTTCACTGAATTCCCAAGTTTATTCATTTTTATTATAAAATATGAAAACACAGAAAAGTGCACAAAACACATATGTTTATTTGAATGAATAATTATAAAGCAAAATTACTCATACATCCCCCACCCAAGAAAGACAGGAAAGGCCCTCATCACCTGACAGCCTCACACAGGCCCTTACCTGATCATTGCACTTCCCTCCCTCCCCTCAGAGTGATCCCTGCTACCATGGTAATTACCTCTTTGGGTTTGCCAGTGCTCTGGTTTGAGAGTGGCTTGAGTGTGCCCAAGGGCTTATGGGCTAGTCTTGGTCTCGGTGTGGCAATGTCAAGACAGCAGGCCACTGAACCTGTGGGGAGGACCCTTAAGTCTTTAGGGGTGTTAGACTTAAAGTAGGACAGGACACTCAAGGGAGTCAGCATAAAAATAAAGGCATCAATATCGTGACTAGAAATACAAGATGGAGACACAATGGCAGGCCTGCAGGTCTTCAGAGAGACAAACAGCAACCTGAGATTTTAACTAGCACCACCTGGTACAGTAAGTCCAGATAGGCATCAGATACCCAGGTAGGTGACCAGAGCGTCTGGCCCCATTCCCAAATGCCTTTTTCTCTCCATGTGCCCTAGATACATGACTGGATAAATATTAGCTAAGAGACTACACTTGTGATCCCACAGGTTGATTATACTTTGACCCACCTTGTATTCGTGTTATGACTTTCCTGTACAAATTACTCCTGACAAGAGTCCTTGATGGCCATCCACTAGGGATCCCTGCTGGAAGTTCAGGAGCTACTCTTCTTCCCCTTCTTTCAAACTCTTCTAACTTCTTCCTTTGGTTCATGAGTTTATTCTTCAATGATGTGGCAGCACACACTCAGCACATTTGACGTTTGACAGCATCTTGATTAGTTCTTGGGTGGATAAGGTGTTTCAAAAACCTTCTCCTTATCCCTGGATCACCATCCTGCTTTCTGTCTGACAGTGTGATCTCTCCCTCCCTCACCCACTCCCACCAGGATGCCATTTGCCATAAGAACCCTTGCCAGAGCTCACACTAAGCTCCTGGGATTTTCAGCCTCCAAAACTCTAAGCTAAATAAACCTCTTTACTTTATAACTACCCACTCTCAAGTATTTCTTTATAGTAACAGGGGAAAAAGAATTAATACAACGTGTCTTTGAGCTTTATTATATGATTGGGAAAATATGTGTTTGTGTCTTGCTCCTTTTAATAAACATTACATATACATCAGTCTTCCATATGACTGGTAATAGAAGTTTATTTATTCACTCATTCTCATTGCATTTGTGCATGTGTGTGTGAGTGTGTGTGTGTGTGTTGTTTTGTTTGGGGGAGGTTCTCTCTTTTTTTAATGTATTTGGTATAGGGTCTCTCTATGTAGCTCAGATTCATAGTTATCCTCCTGTTTTCAGCCTCCCTAGCACTGGGATTACAGGTGTGCACCACCATGCCTAGTCTTGGTGGCTGATTCAGGGCACCCAGGGACAGGGTGGGCATGGCATGTGGTGCCAGTGGTCAAACCCCGATCCCTGCACTTGCCTACACAGGCACTTAGTTCACTGAGCTATCTCACCAGCCCATTTTTTGTTTTTAGAGACAATATCTCACAGTCATTCAGACTGGCTTTGAACTCACCATGTAGCTCAGGGTGGCCTCAGACTCTCAGCAGTCTTCCTACTCCAGCCTCCCAAGTGCTGGGATTGCAGACATGTACTGGCACCCCTAGCTTGCTTCATCATTTTATGTGGCATGATTATATCAAAATTTCTGTTTCCTTTATTTAAGGACATTTGGGTTGTTTCCAGGCTTAGAGTGGCACTGAAATAGCTGTGTCTCCTGGTGCACCCGGGCATGAATGTGTCTTGGGTAAGTGCTGGGAACACAACTGCAGCCCCTCAGGATAAGTACATTTTCACCTTCTTTGTAATGTCAAGCCAGTTTCCAAATGGGCTGTTCCACTTCACATTGCCACCAGCTGTGTATACAAGCTTCCTGGCTCCCACTCCCCCATACACTTGGTACTCTCTGGCATCTTGCCCATCTAGTATGTTTAGAATATTGTCTTACTTGGGCCCTGAATCCACATTTACATATACCAAGTGGAATATTCCTTCACTTTAGCCTCTGTTCAGGTGTAATTTTCTCAACAATATTTCCTAGATTTTTTTTTTTTTCAATGCTAGGGATTAAGCCCGAGGCCTTCACTACACCCCCAGTCCTTTTTTATTTTTTATTTTAAGATAAGGTCTAACTAAGTCCTTCAGTGGCCCGGGCTGGGTACAAACTTGTGATCTCACTGCCTTAGTGTCCCAGGAGGCTAGAACTGCATGCACTGTCATGCCTTGCTTTTCCTCAAATATTTTATAAAATAAATCTCCCTTGGCCCCCCCTCTAAACCTCTATTTCTTCAAGTGGTTTCATTTTTCATAACTTCTATATTTCTCTTATGACATCATTCTATATGTACTATAATTGGTTATTTTCTTTTTCTTTCTTGTACAGGGAGTCAAATTCACAACCTTGTACCTGCCCGGCAGGCACTGTGCTGCTGAGCTATCCCCCCAGCCCTATTTTAATTTTCTTAACAGGCATTGGCTGTGATCTAAAGGCTTTACATGTCTTCGTTATTTTAATCCTCCCAACCACCTAAGAGGAGGAGTCCTATATTATAGCAGGTGCTATTATTAGCCTGATTTTATATATAAAGAAATTGGATCTGGGAGAATGAATAACACTACCAAGGTTATACAGCTGAGAAGTGGCAGAGCTAGGCAGTACCATTATTTATTTGTTGTCTGTTTCCCCTTGGAATTCGAGTTGCAGAAGATACCAGCTTTCTCTGGGTTGCTTACCTCGCTTCCTCTGGTATCCACAACAGCACCCAGCACACAGGAAGTGCTGAGTATGCATTCACTGAATTGCCCTGGAGAAACCCATCTTGCTTTTTTTTTTTTGTCTTTTTGAGACAGGGTCTCGCTATGCAGTTGAGGCTGGTCCTGCGCTCACTTTTGTAGCCCAGGCTGGTCTCGAACTCGCACCAATCCTCCTGCCTCAGCCTCCCAAGTGCTGGGATTACAGGCGTGAGCCACCATGCCCGGCTCATCTTGCGTCTTTATGAGAGCTTCTGGCTTTATTTGACACTGACCTGCAGAGCCTTAATGGAGAGAATATTAAATCTGGTTATTTATCATTCCTCGGCCTATCATATTACCTTGGATACTTCCTCCATGGGGACTAAGCCAGGGTTACCCCACCCCAGAGCCACTGACATATTAGGCTGGGTAATCTTTTGTTTTTGTGAGTGTTTGTAGGAGGTTTAGCAGCATTCCTGTCTTCTACCTGCTAGATACCCATAACAAAACCCTTCTCCCAAGTTTTAACTGCCCAGAAGGTCCCAGACATTGCCTAATAGTCTTTGGATGACAACACTGTCCCCCCAAACAGTCAACTATATTGAAGTTTATCTGGGGCTGGAGAGTGGACAGATGGCAATGTGACAGAGTAAAGAGCAAGAACAATATGGGCCGAGGGTTTTGTAGCCACAAGAAGAATGATCCCAAGCTGGGTGTGGTGGCCTGTAGTCCCAGCTACTTCAGAGGCTGAAGCAGAAAGAGAACCATTTGAGTTCAAAACCAACCTACTCGGCATAATGAGATTCCATCTCAGCAAGGAAAAAGAAAAAGGGAAAGAGGAGGAGAAGTTGAAGTTCCAGTTCTCTTCTGAGAAAGCAAAGTGCAAGCCCTAGTTCCCTCTTTTCCACTCCAGTTGTGGGAGGAGGGGATCCTAGGGTCTGGAGAGATCCACATATGTAAGCCCTTGGACGCAAGAATTTCCTCTCCACTGCTCAGCCCCTGGGACAAAACTCTGCAAGCCTCTGTGGCAAAGGCTCCCATGCAAGAGGCAGTTTGGCAGTGGCTGAGGAAGGTGTCCAAGTGCTGAGCAGGTGTGTGCGAGTGCAGCCCAGGGAAGCCGGTACACTTTGGAGCAGAGTGGAAAAGGCGGCTCTGAATCCCTGGACCTCAGCGCACAAGTGCAGGACAGACCTGTGGGATTGGGACAGCAGGAAATCCCACTTATCCCAGAAAACCCAATGATAGGCAAGCAGCCGCCAGAGCAGTGTGCCCACAGCCCAGACCTAACAAGTCTCAAGATTTCAGAAGCTGGTCAAGCCAAGGGCAGCACTGGAAAAGGACCTTCTTTTTGCAGTTGTGAGGCTGGAGAAGACCAGCCTCTCTCCAGATGCTGGGTTGGAAGAACAGAATCAGGATGTGTGTTAACCACAATGCAGTCAGCTACTAGAACAAAGGCCAAAGTGGCAGTGCCATAAAGAAGGCAAAAAGTCAAATCTGGGTGGCTGAACACATGTAGAACCCAACCAGACACAATGACACAAGTAAAGAGGAATTATTGGAAGCTCACCTAGAGGCTGCCTCATGGGCCAAGACAACACTGGACAAAGTGAGGCAGGAGACTATAGGATCTTTTAGGGAGGATGATTGCAAGCTGGAATAGCCATCCAGGTTGCAGGTGGACATCATTTGTCTTCCTTGTCATTTAATTTTGTTTAGGTCAGAAGGAAGTGAGTTGAGACCAACATGGGTCAAGGGGAAGTGAGCCAAGACCAGAGTACAATGCAGGGGACGGTTGGGACTGGGGTTGGTGAAGGTTACCTAGGAAACCAAGGGAATGGTTTGCTTGTGAATCTTCCCAAGTATTAGCAGTTCAGAGATGCTGAGGAAGATCCTGAAGATCCTCATTATGGGAACCCAGGCTCCTTTCATCTTAAATCCTTCCACTAGTGGACTATTGACTTCATCTGGTCCAACTGGCTCCAAACCATGGAAGATTCCAGGCAGCACGATGGAGATCAGAGACATACATTGTCCTTCTTGCCAGAACTGAGTCATGGGGCTGTGCCTGGCTCCAGATGAGGCTGACATACAGTCTTTAGTTTAGTTTGGTCCATAACTAAAGACCAAGTGTTCTATAATGAGTAAGAGAGAACGAATATTTCTGTCCCTGCTTCTAAGGAGACAGCCTGAAAGTCTAACCTACTTTTCCTAAAGAATCTGAAAGAAAATGTTTTAAACCAGAAGAATCTGCAATGTTTCTGCTTGGTCCCATCCACCTCCCTTTCCTACTACAACAGGGGGATCAAGACTCAGATAATAGTTACAGGACATAGATGAACAAAATACTGTTTGCAGAGCTGGGGACACTGCACAAGCTTGTTATCTTGAGACAAAACAGAACCAGGTAAAGTCTGAATTGTGTATCTTCTGTTCCAAAGCACCAGGCAAGCCTGCAGCTTAGGAAGGGGAGACATGGTTCTGTAACCAGCAGCACACAGCTGAGGTTTCAACATGTCCCCTACCATTCGTGTTGTAAACTTAATCCCCAGTGCAACAGTGTTGGAAGGTGGGGGCCTTGTGAGAGGTGCTCTGCCCTTGTGGAAGGCCTCATGTCACCTCAGGAATGGGTTGGTTGTATTGAGTATGGGCCCTTTTCATCCTTTCATTCTCTTACATATTCTCCTGCCATTCTGCCTTCCACCACGGAATGACACAACACGAAAGCCCTTAACTGATGCCATCACCAACCTCTGGGCCTCTCTGACTCCTGAAAAGTTAGGCAAATATATCTATGTTTACTATAATTATCCAGTCTCAGGCATTCTCTTATAGCAACAGCAAATGGGCCAGGGCACATGGTCTCCCCAAAGCAAGTCTAATGAAAGGCCCAATGGCCTTCTGCAAAGTCCCATTAGTATTCAACCAGAACAAGACAATGACAGAGAGGAGGGTGTCATGAAAGGACAGAGAGAAGCTTGAGGTCAAGGACCCCATGAGCTGGATTTGCTGCTGGCATTGTTACCAAGTCAGATATAAAGTTTCTGGAAGTGAGACGATGACCCAAAACCTCTCTGCCTATAGAATAGGCTTTGCTGGCTCCTGCAGTCATTAAAGAATTTTCTAGACTAGTCAGCAAGAAGTATAGAAAGGGTTTATTGGGCAAAAATGTATAAGTACATGCTCAAAGAAATAGAATGCAGGCTCTCATTCTCTCAAGAGAATGAGAAATAGAATGCATTTCTCTCAAGAGAAAAGTATATTATTTTCTGCAATTAGGAACATTTATTCTCCTCTTGAGAGAGTAGAGACCCCAGGAAAAGGTAATTTGCCACCCACAGGGGTACTAGTTTATATTACAAAACTGAGCTTGTTTTTTGTTTTGTTTTATGTTTTGTGTGTGTGTGTTTATTTTTATCTTTTGATTTTTCAATTCAAATTTTTGCTGTATAGTCCAATCTGTGCTTGAACTCAAGGTGATCCTCCTGCCTCAGCCTCCCAAGTGCTAGGATTATAGACATGTGCCATCATGCCCAGCTTTTTCTTTTCTTAGATGGATAATTTTTTAGAATTCATTCATTTCTCTCAGCTTCTTCTTTATCTTAGGATCAGGAATACTTTCTCAACTAACCCCGTTTAGGGATATAGATATTTCTAAGGAATTTGGGTTGTGATGAACCTGGAAGCAAAGGACCCTACACTTAACTAGGGAATAGTGACGGTGGTAACTTCAGCTGGCTCTTGGAAGTTGCAGCCACTGTCAATTGTATACATGAACAAGTGTCCATGCATGTATGTTGATGAGTATAAGGATTATTGAAAAGTCTGTGGCCCACCCAAAGGAAATTCAGAACACAAACGTCAAACTAATTTCTGGCCACATTTGTATTTCACCATCATTGTCCTTGTTTCTTTCACTTCCACTTTTTCCCTCAAAGTCACTCTTTTAGTGCAAAAACGTATTCTTGGGAAAATACATGACTGTGGGATCAGGCTCAAGTGGAACGGGGTCTGTGTGTGTCTTATTTTATTTTATTTTATTCTATTTGCGGTACTGGAGATTGAACTTGGGACCTTGCACTGGCTGGGCAGGCACTCCTGCTGCTGAGCCATATCCCCAGCCCTGTGTGTTTCATATTTTAATGTAAGTGGGAAAAAAACTTTAAAATCCTTTGATGTTTTTTCTGTAAAGCAGCACTGGGCAGGGAAGTACACAACTGTACTAAAATGAATTATATACAATAGTTTGCAAAACAGATCAGGATATACAAAGGTGATAGGAGCTTCTATGGGTCAGTTCCCTGGAAACAAAACCTGAGTGTGCTTCTTACACAAATGAGCTCCTGGAAGGTGAGCTCAGGACACATCTGGGGTGGACTGAGGGATTAGGACAAAGGAAGCAGCTCTATACAGATATAGGTTTGGGGAAAGTGGATCTTGACTGTATCCCATGGATCTTATACCATATGGGTTGTGCTACTCAAGAGGCAAGAAATATGAGCCACTACACATGCCCACATCTGACAGTCATTGGCCAGCAAGATCGGGGTAACTCTCAGCTGGCATGATGGGAGCCATCCTGAGAAGGATGCAGGGTGAGCTTCCAGAAGCCCACACCATGGTGGGCAAAGGCAGTGTACCAGCCTGGTAAAGGTGATCTGGGCATAGTACCAAGAGAACCCCCTACAGTTTCCCATAGTTCCCATATATTGTCTGCCCCCACCACATATGCACAAGCGTAGCTACTTTATTGTCAACATCCTACACTAGAGTGTTATGTTTATTACAATCAGTGCGCCTACAGTGACACAACATTGTCATCCAAAGTCAATATGGTAATTATGTTAAGGTGTTAGGGATCACTCTTGGTGGTGTACTTCTATGGGCTTTGACAAGAGCGTAGTGGCATGCACCCACTGTTATAGTATCGTACAGAGTCGGTTCACTGCCCTAAAAATCCTGTGTCCTACCTATTTATCATTACCAACCATGCCAGCTACTGGTATTCTGACTGTCTCTTCAGTTTTGTCTTTTTCAGAATGTCTTATAGTTGGAACCACACAGCAAGCAAACCTTGTAGATTGGTTTCTTTGACTTAATAATATATACTTAAAGCTCCTTCCATGTCTTTTTATGTCTCGATCACTAATTTCTTTTCAGTGCTAGTATTTTGGGGCCTAAATGTACCAATTTATAAACCCATTCCCCTACTGAAGGGTATGTTGCTTCCTTCCAAACTGTGGCTGTTGTGAGGAAAACTGCTTTATTATAAACATTTGGGGTGCAGATTTTTGTGTGCACATAAGTTTTAAACTCCTTGGGTAAATACAAGAGTGCTAATTGCTGGATTTTATGGTAAGAATAGGTTTAGCTGTATAAGAACCCACCAAAGTGGCTGTATCATTTTGTATTCCAATCAGCAACAAATCCTCACAAGCATTTGATGTCTTTGGTGCTGTGGCATGTGGGCATTCTAACAAATGGGTAATGACGTTTCATTGTCAATTTAATTTGCAATTTCCTAATAACTTGTGACATGGGGCATCTTTTTTATATGCTTATAGTTCAGCTGTATGTCTTTAGTGAGGTATCTGGGTATTGTGTCCATTTTCATTTTGAGTCTTAAAAATATTTTGTATAATATTCCTTTCTACAGATTTTTCGAGTGTCTGCCTTATCTTCTTAGTTTCTTGGTACATTTCTATCTTAAAAAGGGTTCTACTCAATGTGAGTAGACTAAAAACATTACAGTAAGTGAAATAAAGTCACATAAATCTTGTATTTTATCATTACACTTTTTTTTTTTTTTGTCTTTTTGAGACAGGGTCTCGCTATGCAGTTGAGGCTGGCCTTGAGCTCACTTTTGTAGCCCAGGCTGGTCTCAAACTCCCACCAATCCTCCTGCCTCAGCCTCCCGAGTGCTGGGATTACAGGCGTGAGCCACCACGCCCGGCTTATCATTACACTTTTATGAAATGTTTGTTAGACCTTTGTTCATTTGACAAATCCAAGAATCAAGGAGAAAATTAGAAGTTTCTGGGAACTGGGATAGAATGGTCTCAGAGTTTTGGTGTAATAAAAATGTTCCAAATTCAAAAGTGAAGATAGTGTTATAGGGTAATAAAACTCTAGACCTGAAAGTTACCCAGATGAGTTTGTGTTCTCTAAAACAGAAGACTGAATTTTAGGAACAAAAGAAGTTAAGAGCCGAATTTTTGTTGGGGAAAGAAAGCTTCTATCCAAGAGAGGGACAGAAAGGGGACCTGAGCAGGTTGACTCAGAAGCTGTCTTTTCTAGGTTATTTTTATAGGGCAAAACCATGCAGGTCTAAGGTAGAGCTCATGGGAACTCACTTAGGTGGGCATGAGGTGGGACAAAACTATGGTCAACCAATGAGATTACAAGCACCATTCTTCAGACAAAAGTTGATTAAATCCAGGACCAAATGGGGAATTGAGTCACATAGCAAATGGGCATGAATGCAGAGCAGTTTATTCAGTAGCCAACAGCAGCTGGATTAGTGATTCTTCCTGGCTTCCTCAAGGTGCAGATAAATCCTATATGCTTATCTTTGGGAAGGTCAGCATTTGTTCCATCTTTAATCTTTAGGTTTGGCCCAAAGTGGGAGCATGCATCTCTCTTACAGTTGTAAGGTATCTTGTCTTCTGTGTTATCGCCTTGAGGGCCCAACCCTATCTGACTGCCTATATTTCTATGCAAGTCAGCTGCTTACAATAATGAGGGTATAGCTGTGAATATTCTAAACACAACTGAACTATAAACTTCAAGAGTGAATTATGTGGCATATGAATTATGCCTAAATAAAATTGTTTTAAAAAAAAAAACCCAACTTTGTAATGTGGGGGTACAAGCTCTACCAAAACTTTACAGTTACAAAATGTTATTTGAATACTTTCTATAGATATTTTCACGGGCTTCAAATCAAGAAAAACTTCTCTGATATTGCCAAGGCTTCAGTGTCTCTCTCCTTTTACATTTCTGCAACCATGAAAGCTGGAACCATACCCAGTGACAAAGACATGAAGGGTCACTGTGGCACTCTCCAAGTGCTTGAGGAGCCTCCAGGCATTTGGAGAGCTGATCTGCAATATAATTGAGAAGTAAGAATGAACAGAAGTTGTATTCCATGCCTAGGCCTTGCATGTCACATGGCCTAATCTGCTGAGTCTTCAGGAAGTACCCATAGTTACCTACCCATGCAATCAACATCTTTTCCTCTGAGCCAGTAAGCATTTCTTAGTCACTGACAGACGGATTTTGCAAACATCGGCTATCATGTGATGGTGAAAGTTGATTTGGGTCAGTGATTTATTACATCTTTGGGACAGCTGAACCAAGCTTTTTACATGACACCAGTCCTGGTTGAGCTTGGCCTGTTTTGCATTTTGACCTGTCCTGGAATATCATTCCTTAAGAGGTGCTGATGGGAAGGTAGATAAAGAGACCCCAGATTCCAAAGCAGGAAGGTGCCTTGGAACCAACAACAGTGCTAGAAGAAACAATGCATACTGCCCTGCCCGGGGCTTGGCTGGGTGACCGTGTGTAGGCCGCTCCACTGTCACAGCTTTTGGTTCCTTCTCAGCCTAAAGATAAATGAGTTGTATCCCACAACCTGCAAGGTTTTCCCCCTTGAATAGACCCGCTGGTCTGGGCCTTCCCAAACTTGACTTCACAGAGCAGTATAATTCTCATAAGTTTTGACATTATTTGTGATAATAGTTTACCTTTTACTTTCCAAGACAGGACAATCAAAAACTAAAACGAATAAGTGCCATTTTCTGTCACATCCTTTCCAGAAAGAAAGGAAATATTAGCTTTAAAAAAAAAAGTTAGAGGAAGCAGTTAAAACTCTGGTTGAAGTCCAGGTCTGGGATTAGAAAGGAGCTGTCAGCAAACTTAGCAAATGTTCTTCCTTCGAAGAAAGACCTTTATCTCTCTATTACTATCTAATCTTTATCTTTATTCTTGTATTTGCCTTTGTATCTCTAATCCTGATTTGGCTGCCTAATTAAGTAGTTGCTTAAATTACCTTTTTTGAATTTATTTATTTATTTATTTATTTATTTATTTATGGAGACAGGATTTCACTATGTAGTTTCACTATGTAGTAGTCTGAACTACTACTCGCTATGTAGCCCAGGCTGGCCTCAAACTCATGGGGATCCTTCTGCCTCAACTTCCCCCTTACTGGGAGCATAGGTTTACACCACTATGCCCAGCTTTGAATTAGCTTTCTTTTTTTTAAAATGTATTTGGTAGCTATGGGGTCTTACTATGCAGCTCAGACCCGTAGTGATCGCCCTGTTTTCAGCCTTCCCAGTACTGGAATTACAGGCATGGGCCACCACATCCACTCTTAGTGACGAGTGGTGGGCTCAGCACACCCAGGGGCTGGCAGGAGTAGCATGTGGTGCTGGGGATCAAACCCCAGTCCCTGTGCTTGCCTAAGCAGGCACTTAGTCCACTGAGCTATCTTGCCGGCCCTTGGATTAGCTTTTTAGGGTGGGCTATTTTCATTTACCTGACCTCATCCTTAGGCTATTCTGCCTACTCATTTAACTGAACTGAACTACTACATCATCACTCTTATAATCTAATTTTAAAACATTTTATTCCTCCCAAAAGTCACTTGATGTCCAATTGCTATCACTTCCTGTTCCCACTCACCAGATCTTTCCATGTACCCTTGCTATGTGACTCGCTTCTGTATTGGATCAATATTAGCCAAGTGAGTGTACATGCAATGGTGTACATTAACTATAGTCTGACCCACATACCACAAATTATGATTTGGTGCATAAATTACCCCTGACAAAGGACCTTGGTGGCCACCCACTTGGGGCTTCTCCTAAAAATTTAGGAGTTATTCTTCTTCCCCTTATTTACTTTTTAAAATTTAGCACAGGGTCTACAGATGTACTGGGTCTCACTACATACATCAGAATTGTAGTGATCCTCCTATTTTGAGCCTCCCAATTGCTGGAATTACAGGCATGCACCATCACACCCAGTCTCCATCACCATCTCAATGCATCCCAAGGGGAAGGGGGGAGAGATGGTATAGCAAGCCTAGGATCAAACCCTAGCTGCTATGCTCTGCCAAAACCAGTGCTTTAGTCTGCTGAGCTATCTCGCTGGCCCTCTTCCCCTTATTTCTAATAAAATTCGCCTAATTTCTTCCTTCAATTTAAGCCTTCATTCCTCAAGGCTGTAAGACCATAAACTGGGCATATTTGCTATCAAACAGGTCAGGAATTATATTGATTTACATCACTATTACCTTGGGTCTTATGGTGTCCTCAGCTTCACTTTTTTTTATATTTTCATTATGTAGTTTTTTATTACTTTTAAGGAGAAATAACAGTGAGACAGCTTCAAAACACGTTAGTAGTATAGTCACAATCAATACAATGCACATTGTTGTCTTCATAGAAGTTGTCAGTGTACAAGATGCAAATATGAAAACTTTTATAAACACTATTGGTAAAAATATTTCTTCTCCTTGAACTAACGGAAAGTGGTTGTATACATACTCAAATATTCCATAATAGTAGCTTGTTATCAGCAGAGCTGGCCTGAGCTTCACTTTTACATCACTTTCAAAGCCATTTATGAAGGCATCACCTGCCACATACATGGTTTCAAATTCCAGCTCCACTGTGTTACTGTATGTGATCTTGAGTTAGTTAATTTTTCTATGACTTGGTTTTCCCATCTGTAAAATAAAACTAGTAACAATGCCTCCTTTGAACTCTGTTGTGAGGATTATATGAGTTTATAGAGGGTGGACAAGGTTTAAAACAATAATATCTAAAGTATAGATGCAAATGATTTGCTGTCATTATTACTCACATAATCTTCCAAGAGAGCAGAAGTCATAGCTTGCTCCAGTCTGCTTAACTTTTTCAAAAATGAGTTTTTTTCTTTCCATCAACCCCTTTCAAATCTTGAAGTTGCTAAGACCAGATTTCCTTTAGAGATCAGGCTAAAGGTTTCAAGAAAATCTCTTCCCCAGAGAATGGTCTGTGAGAACATTTTACCCAAGCCCCTGGCAGAGGCAGGTGGAGCAACCCTATCCAACAAAACCCTTAGGCAGATTTTCTGGTTCCTTTGGGTCCTCTTGCTGAGAACCTACTACTTCATCCATCAATAAGAATCCAGAGCATGCTTTTATCCACTTCCTCCAAACACTGTGAGCACATAGCAAATGTTGGCTGAAAATCAAATGAGAAGAGCCATGTGGCTCTCACTTCTGCTGAGTATAGATTAATGTAGTCCCTTTCTGACCTTTGGCTGTAGAATTTTTGAAATGGAATAAGTATGGCCATGAGAGAGCCCAGGATGCTGATTTTTCAAATAAAGAATTCAGTTACCTTAAGAAATACAGCACCTAACATCATGCAGCAAATAGCCACAAGGCTCTTCTGGTTTTTAGCCCATGGACTTCTTTGTGGGTAAAAGAAAGCCTGAACTATAGAGTTGAGTCTTTGCTGGACTCACCCTGAGTTATTTGTGGAACCAAGTTCCTGTTGTCAACTTGTCTTGTGTTCTAGTACTTCCTTTCCTAAATGTAATTTCTTTTTCAATTTTAGATTTCAGTAAATAAAAAAAACACCACCAACATCTCTTGTCATATCTTTCTTCGGTCTCAATGACCATGATGGGACACTGGCAAAATCCCCATTTTTGTTGGTCGATGTACTACAATAAACCTCTGATTTCCCAATTGCAAAAACAGTGTGACTGGCTTGTCACATTCATCAAAATACACACGCGATAACTAACGTCAGCCCAAAAGTAAAAATAGTTAGCAGAACTGGAGTTCCTCTTTTTCTCTTCTTTCACTACGACCAAGCATTTGGAGACAGCCAGAACACTAGCTGGGGAAGAAATGTCAAAACAGGAAGCAGTAAATGAAGACCAAAGCACTACTTCAGCAAGTCTCCTAATGGACTAGTTCTAAGCCCTCAAAAATGAGTGGCAGGCTCCAAATCAGTGAAAAGATTATGCAGAATATATGGGTGGCTTGGACACTCACTCCTGTAGAAGTTCTCTAAGCCAGTAATCTCTTGGGCACCTTACCTTGCCTCATGTCACTCAGGCAGGGAGCCCTGGTATCCACCTGAACAGATAGACCTCTTATATTATCCACCTTCTCACTCAAATCTTTTACCCATATTCCATTAAAAAAAAAAACCCTCTTATTTCAGATACTGTGATATTAAATAGATCTTATGCCCCAATTTATTCTTTTATTTCTTTTTTTATATCATCTAGGACTGCTAGTATGACTAACGTTCCTTTGATGAAGATGTCTATTTTGATGCCAGTGCCATGCTGTTTTTATCACTGTAGCTTTGTAGTACAACTTGAAATCCAGGATTGTAATGGCTCCCACTTTGCTATTGTTGTTCAGGACTGTGTTTACTATTCTAGGTCTCTTCTGTTCCATATAAACGTTATGGTCAGGGTTTTGTTGTTGTTTGTCTGTTTGTTTTGTCTATGAAGAATGCTATTAATATTTTGACTGGGATTGCATTAAATATATATATATATATATATATATATATATATATATATATATATATCAGTTTTGATGATATGGCTATTTTGACAATACTATGTTGGTTTTTTTTTTTTCTATTCAGGAACGAGGATGACTTTATCTTATGATGCCTTCTTTAATCTCTTTTTTCATATATATATATATATATATATATATTTTTTTTTTTTTTTTTTTTTTTTTTTTTTTTTTTTTTTTTTTTTATTTTTTTTTTTTTTTTTTTAACAGAGGTCTTTTACTTCCTTGGTTAGGTTAATTTCTAGCTATTTAATTATGGCAAAGGTATTGTGAATAAAACTGTTTTCCTGATTTCTTCCTCACTGACTTCAACACTACTGATTTTTATTTATTTATTTTTGTACCCCTCTACTTTGCTAAATTTATTAACTCCAAGAATCTTTCACTGGAAAATTTTGTGTCTTCTATACAAAGAATCACAATAATAAATATCCTGGCTTTTCAAAAGTAATTTACTTTAGCCAGGTGTGGTTGCACATACCTGTAATAAATCAGCACTTGGGAGGCCAAGGCGGGATGATTGCTGTGAGTTTGAGGACGGCCTGTGCTACCAAAGCAAGTTCAAGGCCAGTCTGCACTACATAGTGAGATAATCTCAAGTAAACAAACAAAAACTCTGTTTTTTTTTTTTTGTTTTTATGAGACAGGGTCTCGTTATGCAGTTCAGGCTGACCTTGAGCTCACTTTTGTAGCCCAGGTTGGTCTTAAACTTGCATCAATCCGCCTGCCTCAGCCTCCTGAGTGCTGGGATTAAAGGCGTGTGCCACTACACCCGGCTACAAAAATTCATTTACTTTGCTAAAATGAAATGTGTCAAGCATAAGGCTAGACTGTATAACAACAAAGACCCCCCATGCCACATTGCCTTTAACAAGTCATACTTTATCTTCTATTTGTTTCTGACCCTTTGAAAAATGAACCAGTTGAACAATTCATCCCTGTTTTCTCATTTGTATTTCAGCCTGGTCCTGCTCTTCATCCCTATGCGAGGCTGAATATAATAACCAACCTCTCCTTAATTTTCAAGTGACTCAAGTTAATCAGCAGGATCTCAATCTCTACGTCATGCTGTCTTTCAGTGGTCAGCCCAAATCACCAAGACCCATCAGGAAAAATACAATGCTAAGTGTGAGACCATGGGAGGAACTTTAACACATGGGCTCATATTTGCCTAAATTTAAGTAGTGTACTCAATTGGGAAATAATGCTTTCAGTTCTTTTTTACTGTATATATCAGAGCAACTTCCCACTACCTAATGTGATATTTTGCTTCTGGTTTTACTCTGCTTTAGTACAAATATCCCAGGATGAATTCTTCAACTGAATACATCTAAGACACTAATTTTTCTATTAATCAAAAATAAAAACATATATTGCAGCCTGATGGGCATTTCAAAAGGCAGAGTGTGATAGATGGGGCCCAGAGGCAGCTGTGGTAGGGCAGCTTCACCTGTGGGTTCTCTATTTTTTGCTTTCTCCCTTTCTTGAAATGCTATTGGTTGACCCCTGAGTGAACCCTAGGATGGAAGCTGATGGAGGGCTTGGTTGTGCTCATGACTGGGCATGTGGCCCTCCTTTACTTTAATGAGACTGTGGTCACATTAGTGCCTCAGCACATGGTTCTCCTTTGCTGAGATGATTGTGCACGAGATCACACTGACCATCCTGAATAAAGCTGAGTTGTTTCAGAGGTTTTTTGCTCACTGGGGAGGGAATCACACTGAGTCCTATGAGCTAACTTCATTGGGTCTTCTCATTGTTTCTTTCAGCACTGACACAGAAAATTACAACAATATATAGCAAAAGATCCTGCTTTCTCCATCCCAAAATAATAACTGTCGTAAATTAGTATTTATAATTCTATATGCTTTACACTTTTAACAAGCATTTTCATATCTACAAAATTGCATAGTATTATTTTATGGGTTTAAATTTTAAAGTACATATCTTTCTGTCACTTACCCATTCCAATTACTTTTTTTCTAAGACAATTTGTTAACCTCTTAAGACCAGCAAGGCAAGTATGAATCAATCTAGGCAGAAGAACTCTGACCTTATACCTTGTTGGCCTTTTCTCTTTTGATCATGAAAAATCTTGAAAATTTACCACACAAGGCAGCACAGTGGAGTAAATGGACTACACCATGGAGCAGCCAGCTTCAACACTGGTCCACAATATTCAATCTCGTCTCCCTACCCTGCAGGTCCCCCCAATCCACATAATTTTCCGGATGCAAACTGCAGATGTTATTTCCTGTCATCTGAGAGGCCCTCACCTCCACATCCATGCAGCTTCTCCTGCACTAAATCAGAGGCAGCCTGTGAAGCCAGTAGAACACAGAGGAGGTGTTGGCTTCTGACATCTGAGGCTGGGTCACAAAAGACATTGTGGCTTCCTCCTTGGTGCCTTGGATTCCTTGCTGTGGGAGGCAAGTGTGGAACTAAGAAAAGATAAGCAAAGATCTGAGGATGGACAATGCAGGGAACTACGTGTTCTCAGAGGCTGAGTGCACTCCTTAGAAATGACCCTCAGAGTGAGCATCTCCCTTGACACCCTTGAGACTTGGTCATGATGACAGATACCAGCTGCCACCCCAGGAGAACACAAAGCCATCTCTGTCAAGATTTCGAAGACTGAAGCTCCTGGAAGAGACTCAAGAAAGAATCTGAAACTGAATTGGCCAGATGGCCCTGCCCACAAAAATTGGGGAATGGTGCACAGTGTTGGTTAAGCCACTGAGTTTGGGGAACATTACACGGCATTAGGTAACTAGTGCAGAGATATGTATCTGGGGATCCATGCTGCCCTAACAAAATCTAAAAATGCGGGCAAAATGTAGAAACAGGGAGTATTTGCGGAAGTGTGACTGTAATGTGCCTCCATGGAGGCTACCAGTCAAGCTTTAGATATTTAAGCAGGCATATGCTACCCTTGGTCTGTGGGCCAGACAGCTCTGGACAGCTAGTAATGTGGCCCCATTAACGTTATTTCATGATTCTTAGATTTTCGTTTTTGTGGGTACACTGTGGTGGCACTGGGGACTGAAACCAAGGTCTTCATACTGAGCTACATCCCTAGTTTTTAAGCTTTTTATGTAATTTTTTCTTTTAAGAAAAGGTCATGTTGGCACTTCCACTGGAACTCATCCCCAGCACACAGCAACCCTGACTGACACAACAGCCAGCGGGTGCGCAGGAAGGACCCCTCAGCCTGTGGCACCCTGCACATCCAGTGGAACTCAGCCCCAGCCCTCAGCAATTCCAACCAACCAACAGAGTGACTGGCAGGTACACAGCAGGCCCAAACAATTGGCAGATGCACAGGTAGGATCTCTCAGCCTGCAGCCCCCTGCATTTCCACTGGAACTCAGCCCCTGCACACAGCAACCCTAACCAACAGACAAACCGATCTGTGGACACACAGGTAGGACCTCTCAGCCGACGTCTCCACATGGCCACCAAAACTCCACCCCCACTCACAGCTCATGACTGGTAGGCACATAGGCAGGAACACTAGGCCTGCACCCTCCCGCCCCTAGAGCTTCTTCCTCATCCAGAACCCAGCTCCAGCATGTGCTGTGGAGCCTTGCAGCAAAATTCCCTGAAGAGAGGCTGCAGGTCAGACCATACCAGCTAACCCAGGAGCTAAGCATCTTGCCAAAGGAGCACAGCGGACTCTCCTTCAAAAGCTGCAACAGGAAGAAGATGAGCACAGCAGCCATCTAAACAAGATCAAACTTGGTACATCTGGACCCAAATTCCAGTAGGCACTAATGGCATAACTTCACCAAAGTTCTGCACCAAAGGTGCTATACAGAATGATACAGACAAGGAGCAAAATGCAATCTCAGGTCCCAAGCCACCTGTAAAAAATACAGGAGACACTACTCACTACTATAAAAGAAAGTGTGAATCATGCAGCTGAAATCTCTGAATTAGTAGCATCTGAAGTAAACAAACAAATGCAGAAACATACAGAGGCACTCAGACTTGAGATACCCTCTGAATTTAAAAAAAAATCTTTGAATTACTAGAGTCTGAAGTAAAGAAACAGCTGTAGGAAAATATAGAGGGAAACAGATCAGAAATAACCTCTGAAGTAAAAACAAAAAAAAAGACATCTCTAAGTTAATAGCATCTGAAGTAAAAGAACAGCTACAGAAAGGTAGAGGGGAAAGCCAAAATAATCTATGAAGCAGAAAAAGAATGGATAAATATAATGAAGGACTTAATAAATGCCTCTAGAAAAGACTGATAAAAAATTAGAGGAGAATGGAAAAATGATGGAATCCTTAAATGAGCGATATAGGAAAGAAATAGATCATATGAAAGAGTTTTAATGAGATATACAAGAAAATAAGATCTCAATCACAAGCTGGCAACACCGTATGAACGAAAGTGAAGATAGAGTTTCAGATCTTGAAGACACAGTCATAGCTAGTGAAAAGGGAAGAAAGAATCTCCTAAAACAACCATGATGCAGGAAAAATTAATTCAACATCTGCAAAATAATGCAAAAATGAACAATTTGAGATTAATAGGAATGAACGAGAAAGGAGTCAGTAAAGTTATATGAAAAGAATATGGGCAGAAGTAATAGCAGAAAACTTCCCAAATATGAGAAAATAATCTGACATTCGGTAACTGAAGCATACAGAATTCCAAATAACATCAAACTGATTAAAAACACACTCAGGAAAACCCCACCGCTGGGAGCTGAGCCTGCGCACCCACCGCGGGTAAGCCCCTGCGCCCCTCTGCCCCGCCTCTGCGTTCCC
>PVJA010036974.1:7121-20803 GCA_004027025.1 Myocastor coypus
AAAAAAAAAAAAAAAAAAAAAAAAAAAAAAAAAAAAAAAAAAAAAAAAAAAAAAAAAAAAAAAAAAAAAAAAAAAAAAAAAAAAAAAAAAAAAAAAAAAAAAAAAAAAAAAAAAAAAAAAAAAAAAAAAAAAAAAAAAAAAAAAAAAAAAAAAAAAAAAAAAAAAAAAAACCAACGAAATTGTGAGAGTAGCAAGATACACACATTTCACATATGAAGGAGTTTCAGTACAACTGTCAGTGGATACCTCTGCAGAATCCTGCAATCAGAACTGAATTGTCTGTTTTCTTCCATCTTTTTTCATGACTCTATTGCCTCATCTTGATTTATAAACAAAAGCTGGAAAACCTACAAAATGAATGTTTTGTGGTTTAACTAGAAATAATATAGAAAATATTGCTGTTATTTTTGGTGAAGAAAACTTTGTATAGTTTATTTCAATCTAAATAAAATGTGAATTTTGTTTTAAAAAAAAAGAGATTAGGTATACAGAATGCTAAAAGGAATTAGAAAAACATTACCAATAATATTTTACTAAGCAAAATAAAGTACTATTGAGATTGTATTTATCTATCTTTCCAAACTGAGGGAGAAATAAAAACTCACAAAAAAGCCAAAGGAATTTACTTCTGCATTACAGGATTTGCTAAAGAGAATTTTAAAAAGCTGGAACAAAAGACCACTAAATAGTAATATAAAAACTTAAAGCACAGGGTTGGCAAGATAGCTCAGTGAACTAAGTGCCTGTTTCGATAAGCCCAGGTACCAGGGTTTGATCCCTGGCACTACATGCTGTGCCAGTCCCAGGCACAAAATACAATGGTGTGTGTTATAAGGACCCATATTCAAAAGACTGTTTGATTTTAATAGTGATGTGTTATGCAACTGTATCCCTACTGTGATGGTTATAAGGTAAAAGAATTAATAGCACTACAGACAAATTGCCAAAGATGTATATCACAGAAAATATAAATTCCGAAAAAAATATAAAGTATAGAGAACAAATAAAGTTTTAAAGTAAAGTTGTTATCAGCTTGAAATTGTTGTAAAATATTCTGTATAATTCTTATAGTAACCATAAAGCAAAGCTCTATAGTAGATACATAAAATAAAAATAGACAAGTCCAAGCATAGCACTACAGAAAACCTGCAAACTATAAAGACACAGAGGAATAAAGAAATAAAATATCTAAAATAACAAACAGAAGGCAATAGTATCACTTTATTAATCAATACTTACCTTAAAGTTGAAATGGTTAAATTTTCCAGTAAAATAGAGTTGTTAAATGAATGAAAAAAATATCTAGCCACATGCTACCTGTAAGAGACTTAAGTTTTAAGGACTGAATGTGGAGACTGAATACGAAGGAATGATTAAAGATACTCCATGCAAATGGAAGTCAAGGCAAGCAGAAAGTAGTTTCACTTTTATCAGAAAAAATACAATGTATGTTAGAAATTATAAAAAAAATTACAGTGATGAAAGGATTAATTCTCCAAGAAGTCATAGCAGTTGTAATTTTATGTCTACTTAACATCAGTGCACATGAATACTGTACACAAATGCTAAAGGATATAAAAAGTGATAAATTGCAATACTGTAACAGTAATGGACATTTTTTTTTTTTTTTTGTCTTTTTTGAGACAGGGTCTCACTATGCAGTTGAGGCTGGCCTTGAGCTCACTTTTGTAGCCCAGGCTGGTCTCGAACTCGCACTGATCCTCCTGCCTCAGCCTCCCGAGTGCTGGGATTATAGGTGTGCGCCACCATGCCCGGCAGTAATGGACTTTTTAAACAGTATATTTTTTAACAATGGACACATTATTCCAAAAGAAAATTAATAAGGAAACACTGGATTTGAACAACACTTTAGACCAAATGGACTTAACAGACTTCCACAGAACATTCCAACCAACAACAGAATACACATTCTTCTCAACCACAAGGGAACACATTCCAGGATAAATCATATGTTAGGCCACAAGACAAGTTTTAGTAAGTTTAAGAAAATTAGACTCGTATTAATTTTTTTCCCAAAATAATGATATGAAACTTGAAATCAGTAGTAGAAGGAACATAGGAAATTTCACAAATAAATCAAAATTTAACAGTTTTTCAAGCAACCAATGAAAGGGGGATTAAAAATAATCTTGATTAAGGAAATATACCAAAACTTCTGTAATACAGCAAAACTCTTCCAAGAGAAAATAATAGTGAAAATACAAATACGAGTGGAAGCGATATAAGCCAGGCACAGAGAGATAGATACTACAAATTTTCACTTTTATATAGAACATACAATAGTTGAACTCAAATCAATGAGTAGGACAGTGGTTACTGGAGACTGTACTGGTACAGGATCTCACTATGCAGCTGGAACTCATAGTTGCTGCATCAGCACTGGGATTACTGGTGTGCACCACCATGCTTGGTTTTAGCAGCCAGCAGGACATGCATGGGGTTCCAGGACTGGCATGGCATGCAGTACTTAGAACTGAATTGAGGTCCTTTTGCTTGCTATTGCTAGGCAGGCACTTAGACCACTGAGCTATCTTCCCAGTCCCAAGAGAGAATATCTTGAATGCGATTAATGGCAATGCATCTTTTACTGTAGTAATTTATTTAAACGTGCACTACATTTTTGTCACACCTTATATAATGCACAGTATGGTGAGTATAGTAAATAATGTACATGTAAAATTGCTGAGAATAAATATCAAATGTTCTCATCATAGAAAATGCTATTTGTGGTGATGGATTTGTTAATTTGCTAGATTTAATTATCCCATAGTCATAAATCATCACTACTCCATACATATATGCAACTATAATTATTCAATTTGTAAGTTAAAGTAAAAATTAAAAAAGGTTATATGTATTCATGTGTTTATAAAAAGAAAGACATAAAATAACTATGAACTAAAAATATGGCTACCTATAGAAATGGGTGTGTTCTTTGGAGGGAACAGGAGTGTAAGCTTTTCTACTTGCCTTTTGCTTTCAAACAATACAATCACTTTACTTATTCAAAAGAGAAAATCTAGAATTGAAAATAAATGAACAATCATGCATGTCAAATTAATATCACATCCTCTAAGAGAAAGGCTTTATGTGTGTTGCTGATTCTTGAAGACAGTGAAAGTCAAAAAGAACTACAAAGAAGTTTTAAAATCCTTTTAGCAGTTTCATTGTGTATAACTACTTTGAAATTAATTTCTTTTGTATTTTAAGATAAAATAAGTACATAAATATGTTAATGTCATTAACAATGCTTAAGTGTAAAGAAATAAAATTATAAAATTCAAAAAGTTGTTAAGCACCACACTGAATGATAAATTTCAAGATAATTTACTGTGAAAATACATTTAGGGGCCCGGCGGGATGACTCAGTGGTCTAAAGCGCCTGCTTAGGAAAGCTTAGGCGGCTGCAGGGACTGTGGTCTGATCCCTGGCACCATATGCTGCGCCAGCCCTGCCCTCAGGGCGGGCTGAGCCGGCCATAAAAATGAGTGAATAAACAAACAAAGGTTCTGAAACAAGAAAACAAACAAACAAACAAAAAAACACATTTATTTTCTAGCATTGTCCACATTCTAACATACAAGTCCATTGCTAATACTTTTTCCCTTAAAAGAGAAATGAGAGCTAAGTTTATGGTAAAGCTAGAATACAAAATTACTATTTTACAGTTCTTAATAAAATTGTTGTTCAGTTAGTGACTATAAAGCGATGTTAAATCTGAGAGATGAATGGTTCAAAGTAAACTGGCCATTTGAATAGTAGAGAGATAGTAACACAAGATTCCCTACGAAATTCAAGGGATATCCTATAAACTAAAAATGCTGCAAAGAAGTGAGTAATTCTAGAAAGTGAGATTGCATGGGGCAAATGTACTGAAAAGTGGCTTAAAATCCAGATGCAATGTGTGGTCCTGTGTTGGGTCTTGCTTTGGACAAATCCTCTAGAAGGTGTTTTGAGAGCAGTTGAGCATGAGGGTAGGTTTATGAACTAGACAATCGATGATAAGGTGTTTTTATTTTATTTGTGCAGTATTAACTTGGTAATCTAGAAAGGTCTTAAGGTATTAAGATATTATGGAATAGGAGGCTACTGGGTCATGGAACTTTAGACCATCCTGAAGAAGATGAAGCAGAAAGAACAGGAACCGCGACTCCTCATGCTTGACCTGGAAAATGCTGGCAAAACCACAATTCTCTGGGGGATATGTGGACACTATTTAATGCTTGGCTTCAACATCAAGCCCCTCGAGCACTGAGGGTTCAAACTGAACATCTGGGACGTGGGTGAACAGAAGTCACTGTGCTCCTGCTGGTGGAATTACTTCAAGAGAACTGATGGCCTCATCAGGGTGGTGGACAATGCTGACTGGCAGAGTCTGCAGAACTGTGCTAGGGAGTTTCAGGGACTCTGCAGAACTGTGCTAGGGAGTTTCAGGGACTGCTTGTGGAGGATCACCTTGCTGGAGCCACCCTCCTCATCTTTTCCGACAAGCAGGACCTGTCAGAATCCCTGTTGTCTAATGCTGTTCAAGAGGCCCTGGTTTGGATTCTATCCACAGCTACCACTGGTGCATCCAGGGCTAAAGTGCTGTCACTAGGGGGAACCTGATAGAGGGCATCAACTGACTCCTGGATGACATCTCTAGTTGCATCTTCACAGCCGAGATGAACCCACCCATGTGTCCCTGGCTCATGATTGGAGCCCTGGGCACCCTCCCCCATGGTCATGGGTACCAGCCAGCAGACCAGCACTTTAACCCTGTCCCTTATAACCTGCTGCCCGGTGTCCAGCCAGGGTCAAAGAGGAGAGTGCTGGAATGGGGAGGGGGCACAGCTGTTGCTACCAAGGCCCCTCATTGACTTC
The DNA here is from genome assembly GCA_004027025.1 of Myocastor coypus. Taxonomy (NCBI): domain Eukaryota; kingdom Metazoa; phylum Chordata; class Mammalia; order Rodentia; family Myocastoridae; genus Myocastor; species Myocastor coypus. The sequence continues at coordinate 12,006 of PVJA010036974.1, forward strand.
CACTGTGCTGAGAATAAAGCACTCCTGGCCTGGAAAAAAATATTATGGAGCAGATAATCAGAATGAGGCTTGATGTAGGACAAATAAGACATTGCAGATACTTGTGATGTGTAGTCTCTTTCCAGGAATAGTCCTGAATATAATGACTCAACACAAACATTTTTTTTTTTTTTGAAAATCGCTGTGCTTTGTTACGTATAAGAATCATGGTTGCATAATGGTTGTAAATGTGAGATGTATAATCTTAAAACTTTTTAGAGGCTGGGAGGTTTTGCTCAGTTGCACAGCATGGGCTTCCTATGCATAAGGCTCCTACCAAAAAACAAAAACAAAACAAAAAAAACAACACAAAACTTTAATCAAAATGAATCAAAAATCTAAGTGTTAAAACAGAAACAATCTGCTAGAAGATAAAATAAGTACAACTCTTGAAGACATAGGCATAGGCAGGGATTTCCTGAACAGAACTCGCTCCTGGCCATCTTTTTATATAGAATAAACATGAAAATTGCTGAACATCTTAAAAGTTATTTTGTCTACTCTAGGAAGCCTCACTATTTATAAATGCTTAGACTAGTACTAGTTCTTATTAAAAATTAGGTTTAGGCTTATTTTTAGTGAGCATTCTGGAAACTAGTTATCTCAATTATTTAAAATTCTGATAATACAGAGTGAGGGAGGGGAAGGACAGAATGGTTAGAAGTTAGATACAACACAAAGTGTTTAGAAGATGTTAATATTCAGTAAAATATTTCAGAGGTGCATTGTTTTTGCTCACTCTTTTCTGTGTGCCTAGCTTTAGGCCTCAGACCTCCCAAGCAGATAGTACAAATGTTCAATGGGTCTGTACTGTTAAAGCTGGTGTCTAGCGATGTGTTTATTAGTCTGTGGTAATGGTCTAAAGGATACTGGACTGGACTCAGGACGTTATCCAAACAGGACAGCAGTGCTTACTAAAATTGTATTTTTTCTCTGTTTTCCTATTTATTGGAGACCATTTTTTTGGTACTTAAACTTGGAAGTCATTTCAAACTTCTACAACAATTGCAACAATAAAATAATAAACCCCTATTTCATTAAGATTCTGCTATTAACATTTTACCTTATTATTCTTTTTCTCTGTAGATATATCTAGGAATAGCTATATAGAGCTATATAGGTATATGTACACAATATTTATCTGGACCACTTGAGAAGAAATTAGAAGACATATAAATGTATCTTAAGAATAAGGATATTATCTTTTAATTTTTTATTATTTATTTGATACAGGGTTTCACTGTGCAGTTCAGGCTCATAGTGCTCCTCCTGTCTCAGCTCCATAGTGCTGGGATTATAGGCATTCAACACCACACCTGGTTTCCAGTGGGCCACACAGCTCAGGGCCATCATAACATGTGGTACCGAGGGCAGAACTCAGGTCCTTGTACTTGCCAGGCAGGCGCTTAGACTGTTGAGCTTTCTCCCCAGCCAAGGGATACTATCTTAAAGTCACTATACAGTTATCAACCTCATACATTTTCTTTTTAAAAATTTTATTAATTTTAATGAGAACATTTTCACTTATATAATGCTTTATCAAATATGTTCCAATTTTGTCATAATGTCTTTTTTTTTTTTTTTTTCAGTGTTGGGAATTAAACCAAGGACCTTTCACATGGTAAACACACACTCTACCCTGAGTTGCAAACTGATTCCCTAAATAGGTGATGGTGAACCTTTTAGAGCTTTCAGTTGTACAAACAACCTGATATAGCACACATGCCACTGCTACCCTGGGACATTCTTTTACTTTCATTATGGGAGCCAGTCTAGTCAGGTACAGTACTGTTTTTAGTTATGATATCTCTAATTTCCTTTTATCTGGAATATAACAACTTGCCTTGAATAATATTGCCATTTTTTTTTACTGTGGCAAATATTGTCCAATATTTTTCTTTTGTCGTTTGCTTTTCCTTTTCCCTCCTTTCCTTTTCCCTTTCCCCTTTCCTTTTCCCTTCCTTATATTAACCATATTTTCCTACCTGACAATACCTATTATATATTTTAGTCTTTATTTACACTTTCAGTTTGTCCGACCAGAGAGACTGCAGTATTTACATATGTGCATCTGATTTATGTCACTTAAAAAAGTATGGTCTCCACGTGCATTCATTTACCTAGAAATGTCTTGAGCTTACCTTTCTTTATGGCAGCATGGTACTCCATTATACAAAAAAAAAAAAAAAATCCACATCTTTATCTATTCAGCAATTGATGGGCATCTGGTCTGCTTCCAAGATTTTGCTATTACAAACTATGCTGCTATAATCAGAAGTGTGCATATATTGCTGTAGTATGATGCTTTTAATTCTTTTGGCAAGATACTAAGAAGAGGAATAGCTGGGTCATATGGAAACTGTAGTTCAAGTTTTGAGGAATCTGTTGGAGTCCATTTATGAGATTTTTCTTCCTATTACCCTCTATATTTCTTAACATCTATTATTTTCAACCCTAAAAAAAAAAAAAGATGACCTCATTACTACATTCTCATTGCAAATACATTCTATTAAGCTTCACAGCACTTGGCCTTCTGTGGCAATTTCTAGTTGAGATGTTCTAAATATTTCATAAATATAACTTGGGGTCTTTAAGCAGATTGGGGCTGGTGGGCTGGGAAAATGGTAGGTGTTAAATTTATTGCAATTATGTAGTTTCTTTATATATTGTGGGGCACATCAGAGAAGTCATTTTGTATGATTAGTTATGGTGACAAGTTTTCCAAAGGAAAAAAACATGCTTTTATATCAAACTGTTATTACTGGGGCTTAATTCATAGATATGACTTTGAGACCTACTGCTGTAATATTTGGGAATATTTACAAGTAATTTCTGCCTTAACTAGGCTACATAATATTTTATGGTTACAAAGTATCTTATGGTTACATAAGATAAAATAACATACAGAACAAAAAGGGCATTTTAAAAATTACCTATTTTTAAAATTTTTTGGGGGTATTTTAGGGAAGGGCCTACAGGGTGTTCAGGGTCTCACTACTAGATTAGACTTGTGATGATCTGCCTGTTTACCGCCTCCCAAGAGCTGAGATTACAGGCGTGTGCCATCACACCCAGTCTCAATTTCCATTCCAGTGCGCTCTGGTCCTCCCTCCCCCACAGCAGGCCCAGGGATCAAACTGCCAGCACCTGGGTCTGCTTCAGGTGCTGCTTCAGTCTGCTGAGCTGTTTGGCTGGCCCTAAAAATTAGCTATTTCTAACTAAGATAATTGTACTCCTAATTTCTATTGGTTTATTTTTTATTTTTTTTAAATTTATTTTTCTTGTTTCAGAACTTTTGTTTGTTTGTTTATTTATTTTTATTTATGGCTGGTTCAGCCTGCCCTGAGGGCAGGTCTGGCGCAGCATGAGGTGCTGGGGATTGAACCGTGGTCCCTGCAGCCGCCTAAGCTTTCCTAAGCAGGCGCTTTAGACCACTGAGCTATCCTGCCGGGCCCTCTATTGGTTTATTGAAAGGAATAGTTAATGCTTAATTTTTTGACCAGTTTTATATGCCTATATGCAGTAATCTCAACAACTACTTTGAAAATAACAATATGCAATATATCAACCATTATTGAATTCCTATCATCTAGCTTTTTGAAATTCTGTACCATGTCTAATATATCTTTTCTAATATTACAATTTATTTTTAAAAATAAATTTAGCTGTTTCAGAGTTTTAGGGTGGGAGATGCTCTTTTATTTAAGAAGAATATATTGCAGTTGGATTGTATTTATCATGCAGCTGAAGAGTGTGTGATATTGGCAACATTTTGGGGAGGCAGTAAAAGTAATCCCAGTGTTATTCTCTGATATATGTAGTGCAGAAATGTTTTGAGAATGGACAAGGAATTCCAGAGGTAGATTAGAGAATGAAATAGAACTAGTGTACACAGCAAGGCAGAAATGGGAGTAGCGTAAGTTGGTAGAGGTATTCCTCAGGTTTTGTGGTATTTTGGAATTGATTTGAAGTTTTGGGGAGGCCAGTTTTTAATAACGGAAAGAGGTTGTGCTTCACTTCAGAACTGGGGCTTAAGTGGCATATTTGACACTTAGTCTGCACTGATGTTTTCCTGAGGACATTGAAAGAGAATGAGCTTGCCGGGCGTGGTGGCTCACGCCTGTAATCCCAGCACTCGGGAGGCTGAGGCAGGAGGATCGGTGCGAGTTCGAGACCGGCCTGGGCTACAAAAGTGAGCTCAAGGCCAGCCTCAACTGCATAGCAAAGACCCTGTCTCAAAAAGAAAAAAAGAAAAACAACAACAACAACAACAACAAAAAAAAACACGAAAGAGAATGAGCTTGAAGACAGAATTCTACTCATAGAGCTTTGTCTAGTAAAGAAGCCATCATTTCGATAGCCACCACACCACTCACTACCAACCTTTGGCAAGAATGTATACCAATAGGATCAGATAAGAAAGAGCCTCTGGTTCCTCCATTATTTCCTCCTTGCTATAAACCAGCAGATGGGGGCCTGGGATTGGCACGGAGGAGGAAGAGTAAGAGACCAAACTTTTTTGTTGAGAGTTTCTAGGTGAGGCATGAACAACGAAGTCGAGGAGATGAAATAAAACTTCAGTTTCAAGTGGATGTGGGCTATTTTATGTGTGAAAAAGGACCCAGCTAGGTTTGCAGTCCTTCTGAGACATCAATATAGCATAGATAAGAGAGAACTGAGCAAGTACAGCTCCAGGAGTCTATGGGAAAACATCCAACCATTTAATGTCTGTAAACTCTTTTGCATTCTGGAGCTGCTTAGCTCTGGGTTTAGTAAGAGTCACTGTTCCATCACAATCAAACCCTCTTCATTCCTGCTTGTATGGCGTTGTTCCCAGAACCTCTCTTACCTTCACCTATAGCACTCTGTGGCAGTGGATAATGAAGGGAAGGAAACAGCAGGCTGCCTGACTAATTGCCAAGGCCTGTTCTTATTAGCAGTAACACTTCTGTGTCACAATGTGCCTAAATGGAGTGGGCCTCCTAGACCAGTGATGGAGAATCTATCAGAAATGCATAACCAACCTGCAGCACAAAGCCCACTTTTATTTATTGCAAAATGTCAACACTGTAATTGAACCAGGGTGCTGAGATTTTAGTTTAGAAAGTCAACTCAAACATTAATATCTATTGTCTTATAAACAAATAACACATGCAACACCAGTTTGTCACCATTGCCCTAAACTCTTTTTCTAAAAGTGCAGGGGAATTCTGGGTGTACAAGGAGGTGGAGTGGAGTGTTTTCTTGGGTCGTTGTTAATTATTGGGTTGGCCAAACATACATTGTGCTCTGAACATGTGTTTTGTTCACGAAGTTGTAATGAAGTGATACTCTTTATATTTCATATCTTAATTTTTTCCACATAATTTAGTTTTAATAATTATTAAACTACTACTTAATATTCTATTAAGAACATGAGTCATTTGGACATTGAGTTACTATTTTTAAATTGAGAAACTTTACTGTAATTTTCATGGATTTAAAGAATGATTTTAACTTTTTTTTTTTCATAATACAGTATACTAGTGGGCCAGTGAGATGGTTCAGTGGTCTGAAGTGCCTGCTTAGGAAAGCTTAGGCAACCACAGGGACTGAGGTTCGATTCCTGGCACCACATGCTGTGCCAGCCTCACCCCCATGGCAGGCTGAGCCAGCCACAATTAAAAAAGAAGACAGTATACTGAATGAGAATATCTAAAGATTTTTAAAAACTTGAAATATATCTGCACTATATAGCTTTAAAATGTTTTAAAGTTATTTGCTATTCTCAATCATTTTTGCACAATCGTATTTGATTGATTTTTTTTTGTCTTTTTTACACAGGGTCTCACTATGCAGTTTAGGCTATGCTTGCACTCACTTTGTAGCCCAAGATGACCTTAAACTCAAAGCAATCCTTCTGGCTCAGCCTCTGGTGTGCTGAGGTTAAAGGCGTGTGCTACCATGCCTGGATGGTTTGACTAGTTTTTTTTTTTTTTTTTTAATGTATTTAGTAGAGGGCCTACAAGGCCTCACTCCACAGAAAAGACTTGTAGTGATCCTCCTGTTTTCAGCCTCCCAAGCACTGAGATTACAGTCGGGCATTCTAAACTGCCATGTCTCAGTATGCGCTGAGGGCAGGGCTGGCATGGCACGTAGGGGAATGAACCCCTTGATTAATTTTTTCAATATACTATTTAAAAAAACATTTTGTTCAAAACTTTTAATGGCTGTCATTGTCTCATTGTCTTTGTTCCTGTGAGTTAAAATTTGTTGAATTTGTGTTTTTCATTGGAGTCTGGTTTGAAAATTCCTATAGTTCACACACATTACTTTTTTTATGTGGAACCTGTGTTCCAGCCTAATTGTTTTGACCCCTGTTTCCAAGATACAATACTTTAGCATCTTTACTTGTATCATTTCATCTGCTTGAAGTGCTCCCTTGCTGTACTTTTATGTCTAAGAAAATTCCATCCTCTTATACAGCATAGTTAAAAATCTTATTCTTTTAAACTATGAGTGTATATTTTTTTAATTATTAAGGAGTGAAGTATTATGCCATTGTCTAAAATTTATAGCTTGTAAACACTGGGAAACTGTTTTACCTTAACCTGAATGGAGTGTGGAGAGAAGTCTGCCTTTCTTTTCTCTCATATGTTCAAACCGGAATAAAACCTCTCTGGCAATGGCATTTTGAAGTTTCAGCTCAGCTTGAAACAATAAAAGTAGCATATCTGATCACAAGCAGTTGATCCCTAGACATGTTTATTGATGACACTATCAAGGAAAACAACATACTGACATACAATACAAAGAAACTTGGCAGATTTTACAGTGGCAGTTCAGTTTTGGCATTTATATTGGTAAAGACAGATTACAAGGCTTAGTGCAGCTTAAATTTTATTTAAGCTTGCAAAATGTCTGATTTGATGGTATTCTACAGAGAGAAATACCTCTGTCTCTAGGAATTCCCCCCATGCAGCTTCCACTAGTACAGTACCTTTACTTTGCTTCGAGTGTGTTTTATATAATCTAGTCTTTTTTGTCCTGATTGACCCCATTCAAAAGACTCTACTTAGTCACCCTGTTGGCAGTATAGCTTTAAAAATTTTAAACGAACAGTGACACTTAGTGGCTAGGAATATTCATTACAGTGCTCTTCAGCAAGAATATTAACGTGTCCCGTGGTAATAAACTAAATGTTACCAAAATTTAGTCTTCTTGGCAAAGTAATATATAGTATTTGAAGTGTTGTTGGTTTTGCAGCAGCTGTCATTCCATACCAATCCATTTAGTTAAAAAGCAAACAGGTGGCTCACACATATTGTTTTCACTACATAAATTTTAAAATTTTCTTCAATTTTACTGAAATAAATGGGACATTTTTTGCTGTTGATTTCAATCTACCAGAAGAATATATAACATTACAGGGAAGATATTATTAAGGGATTTGTTTTTTTCTAAACAGGTATTAAACTAAGGTATGCAGAAGTACCTTAAAGTAGATAAGCCGTTCATACTCAAGCATGCCAGAAAAATCCCCTACGTTATTGTGTCCTTAATTAACCCCTTTGTTTTTGTACTGTGCCACACATAAAGTTAAATTATAGTCAGACTTTCAAATGCTTCTTCCAAGGGCAAGCGTTTGTTCCTGAAAAACTAAAATTTCTCTCAATTTCATTATATTTATGGATTTATTTTTGAACTTTCAGAAAGTTTTTGGGATAACAATTGGTGTTTTATTTTTTCTGCAAAATGAAAGCATGCTATCTTGCCTGAGGTTAATGCTTTTGTAAGTCTTTTGAGGTACTGGGATTGGAAGGAAGTTTAGAATAGTCTTTTGGTGGCTCACATACTGCAGGGAGATGAGTGAAAAAGTCTGATTAGTGGGTGTCACAAAAGATGGCAAGACAGTTATAAGAATAAATATAAACTATGTTGTTAGACTTCCATGTTGCTTTCTTTAAGTATCAAAACAAATACAGTGAAAAAAATTTGGGCATAACTTAGTGGAAATGAGGAGGCAATACAGTAGTCTTATATAAGTGTAGTAAAGTCTGCCATTTACTAAAGCCTCAGTGTAAACCATGTGCTCCCTAACATCTTAAACTCTTGTTTTGGTGATGTGCTTTCCTAGTTGAGTAAATTGAGTGATCAGTTAACTTAATTCTCCACTCACTGGTTAGTTTTGTATATCTTTCTCCTATATTTCCCAGCCTCTTCACATTTATACCCTGTGTCTCTGCCAATTAGGGAATGACACCCACCCTGTGTTCTCTGGGTATTATGGATACACTCTTAATACTTAATGTACTATATTGTAAGGGCCTTTAGTTGTCTGTCTTTCAGAAATAGCAACTCCTTTTGGGTTGGGATTCTGTATCTTATTCATAGTCTAAAGTTAACACATTGCTTAGTATATTACTAGTAATAAGTGCTTATTAAATATAAGTGCCATGATATTATAATTGAACTGGGGAAAAGAGGCATAGTGAAATCCCTTCTCTTGTGGTTACTACACTGTAATTGTGAGGATCTGTTTGTGCTTAAGAGGGATACCCAACTTTCAGGCTATTGGTGTTTCATCTTGCTGTTGAGATCTTCCAGGTATGGGTTTGAAGATAGCTATTTTTATCCAGGTAGTGAATTCAGTTTCAGATGGTGTACATCAGGTTCCCTAAATAATTTTCCCTTTTATTTTTATTTTTATTTTTTTTTCAATTCTTTTTTTTTTTTTTTTTTTTTTTTTTTTTTTTTTTTTTTTTTTTTTTTTTTTTTTT
>PVJA010036975.1:0-20718 GCA_004027025.1 Myocastor coypus
TCTCTGTGTCTCTGTCTCTGTCTCTCTCTCTCTGGCAGGGTCTGGCTGTGTAGGTCAGTTAGCCTGGCCCTGACAGAGCCCAGGCTGGCTTGCTGACTCTCTCGCTGCCTCTGCCTGCCAAGTGCTGGGACTACAGGTGTGCCCAAACTCACCCAGCTGTTTCCTCATTCTTATTTATTTTTTTCCTCATTTTTAAAGTGTAGGTAATAATTTGTTTTTTACTTTCTGAGAAAATTTAGTGAACTAATTCCTATAATACAAGATTTTCCGGCTGGGAAGATAGCTCAGTGGACCAAGCGCTTTCCTGGCAAGTGCAAGGGCCTGAGTTCAATCCACAGTTCTGCAAACACAATCAATAAATATTTGTTGGCTTTGTTTCTGGTTGTTGCTGCTATTCATCATCCTCATACAATCAGAGAAATTAAGGCTTGAAAAATTATAGCTAGAACACACATTACATGTACAATAAATGTTAGCTGGCAAAAAAGGACAAATGAATTAATAAGTTTATCAATATAAAAAATTTTATTAACTTGAGTGTTCCATATTTGATTATAAGAAAAAAAACGTGATGAGCATTTAACCAGCTCTCACCAGGAGGAAGGGCTAGATCTAGGCTATTAAGGTCTGCCAACAGTGTAGGATTTTTGGAAGCATGCAACTAAGGGGATTTAATCCATTGAAAGAAGTGCAAGGTTCCAATAGCTTATTGTATCATCAGTGTATCTTGTACCTGCTCTAGGCCTTTTTATTAAAAGAGAAAAATATTATAAGCCCTGTCACTAGGCTGAAGAGGTAACTTGGCCAGGAAAAAAAAACCAACAACTTTCCCTCAGCCTTTCCCTTTTCAACTCATAATGCAGAAATCCTATTCTCATATTTGTTTGCAAGGTTTCCCTCAGTGAAAAATACTTTGCTGTCCATAGGGAATTAATTAAATAAAATGTGGAAAAATGTAATCTTGAGGGAGCTCTGTCGTAAGTACTCTCAGTAAATACAACATAAGCCAAAACATTCCACAGAAACCTGACCTGGTGTGGCCTAAGCCCAGGCTTAGAAACTAGCCCTTTTCATTTTTTTTTTAAATATATGGTATATGGTCATATATATGGTATATGGTCTTATATATGCCTTTATTGCTACAACTTAGGTAAACATAATGATCATATTCATCATAGGAAATTTGTACCTGTGATATATGTTTCTGTGTGTGTGTGTGTGTGTGTGTGTGTGTGTGTGTGTGTCACCAGTGATTAAACTCAGGACCTTGCGCTTGCCAAGCAAGTGCTTATTCTACTGAGCTATTTCCCCAGCCCAGTCCTTTTTAAATAGTAATTTTCTTGAGCTTTCTTTGTTTGCTTCTACAAAGTCTCACTACACAGATCGGGACTCATAGTGATCCTCTGGTGTTCAGCCTCCTGAGCACTGGGATTACAGGTGCACCACCACACCCAGGCTCAGTTGCACTCTCAGCCCCAGGCTTGGGACTGGTATGGCACACCTGGGATGGAACCCCAGTCCCTGGCTTCTGGTTTTTTCTGGGGAAAAAAGTGTATATTTAGAATTAGCTAGCTGGGGGGCCCGGTGGGATGGCTCAGTGGTCTAAAGCGCCTGCTTAGGAAAGCTTGGGCGACTGCAGGGACCGTGGTTCGATCCCCAGCACCACATGCTGCGCCAGCCCTGCTCTCAGGGCAGGCTGAGCTGGCCATAAAAATAAATAAATAAACAAACAAAAGTTCTGAAACAATAAATAAATAAATAAATATAGAATTAGCTAGCTGGACTCCGTTTAGATGATCCTCATTTTGTTGGTAACATCCAATGTATCATAATCGGGAGGCTGTCTAACATATGCCTTCTTCTCCGCATCAGGCCTGATTAGGGTATTGACCTTGGCAATATCGATGTCATGGAGCTTCTTTACAGCTTGCTTGATTTGGTGCTTATTGGCTTTGACATCCACAATGAACACGCTGACTCTGTGGTCAGGGGAATTTGATGATGGCATAGTGGTCAAGCTTGTTTCTCCTGGGGGCGCTCCAAGAGTGTTTGGCTGCCTCCAGAGCCACAGTGTCTTGGGATGGCGGAAGGTGAGTGATGTTCATATCTTCTTTTTTTAAAAGAATTTTTTATTTTATTTTATTTATTTTTTTCTTGTTTCAGAACCTTTGTTTGTTTATTCACTCATTTTCATGGCTGGCTCAGCCCACCCCAAGGGCAGGGCTGGCGCAGCATGTGGTGCCAGGGATCAAACCTCGGTCCCTGAAGTCGCCCAAGCTTTCCCAAGCAGGCGCTTTAGACCACCGAGCCATCCCGCCAGGCCCCATATCTTCTTTTTGTGGCTGTGAATATCTCTCAGCATGGCCTTCTTGGGGCCTTCAAAGCCTTTGCTTTGGCTTCAGCTTTGAGAGGGCTGGGGCTTCCTTCTTTGCCTTTGGCACCATCTTGGTAAAAAGGCTCTCTTTTGGCTTCTGTTTTTTTAAAACAGTCTAGCTATATTAGGTTTGTTTGTTTTGTTTTTCCAGAACCAGGGATTGAACTCAGGCCCTTGTGCTTGCCAGGCAAGCACTTACTTTACTGAGCTATTTCCCCAGTCCCTTGCTATGTAGTTTAAGCTGCCCTCAAACTCACTGTCCAGCCCAGGCTGACCTCAAACTCATAACAATCCTCCTGCCTCAGCCTCCAGAGTGCTGGGACTACAGGCTTGTGCCACCATACCTGGTCTTGAACTTGCTGATTTATAACATTAAGCATAATCACACCTCTTTGATTTACATGAAATGTCTATGAAATAGGCAATAATTACTATCATGCATGAACTAGTTTATTAATACTCTCCAAAAAATATTGAGATAATATGTAAATAAAATTTATACCAGCCGAGCATGGTGGCTCACGCCTGTAATCCCAGCACTTGGGAGGCTGAGGCAGGAGGATTGGTGCGAGTTCCAGACCAGCCTGGCCTACAAAAATGAGCTCAAGGCCAGCCTCAACTGCAAAGTAAGACCCTGTCTCAAAAAAGATTTAAAAAAAAAAAAATTATACCTGACCCTTTAGCGTGACTCAGGACAAGATTTGACTTCAAAAGTACAGCTGAAGTTATTACTTGAGTGGGCAGAACGTAATACCAGGAGTCAGGAAATGTTGTATCTCTGGCCCTGTTGATAGCAACCTCTGTGATCATCAGTAACCAGCTGACCTCTTGGTCCCCTCAGATGTAGAAGGAGAAGGTTGAACTAGATCAGGGGAGGATATCTAGGAAGTTTCACCCATCCAGGTAATTCTGTGCCTGTAGCAACCTTTGTGTTTCAGCCACTGACCTTTTCTACCAAACCAAGAAGCTGCTTTTGAACACTTGGCAAAACACTAAAGACGGCCACTGTCTACAGATCAGAGTTGATAACAGAAAGGAAAATGACTTCGCACCTCTGGGCCAAGCAAAGGTGAAGACTAAGGTGAAAGCTCATGTAACGAAAAATGAAAAGAATTCCAGAAAACAAATACCTGAGCAAAACGTACTTTCCCTTTTTCCTTTCCCTCCTTCTAGAATGTTCTGTATTTTATCAACAAGCCTTGTTTATGAAGACACTTTTTTTTTTCCTTGTCTTTTTGTGACAGGGTCTCACTATGCAGCTCAGGCTGGCCCTGAGCTCACTTTTTGTATCCCAGGCTGGTCTCGAACTTGCAGCAATCCTCCTGCCTCAGACTCCCAAGTGCTGGGATTACAGGGGTGTTGCACCACGCCCGCCCGGCTGCATCTTGCTTTTTTGTCCAAAATAAAAAGTTTGCTTTCCACTGTAGAATTCCTATTGTTTTGTTTGGTGGGAGTTGTGTATCATTACTATTTTATTTTTTTACTACTTTGTATTCTCTTTAGATAATAAATTTTTTAAAGTTTATTTTCTTCCACCCTAGAGTTTCTGTAAAGATTTGAATACAAAAATATACAAAGGTTAGAGTGAAAGTACTTGATAGCCTCTCCTCTTGTTACTGTTTCCAATCAGCCTTATGACATAGTTCTAGGCCTAAGTGTTTCTGCCTATCTCGTTTGCTTTTCTTACCCAGAAGTGTTAGAGGTAGATGGGTAATTTTGTAGCTCCTATTCTGCAGAGTGAAACTTTGCAACTGCAGCAGCCAATTGAGAGAAAAGACTCTTTAGAATCTTTCTGCAACTACTGCTAAAGACGTGGTAGAAGGGCTGGGGTGATAGCTCAATCATCTAAGCACCTGCCTGGCAAGCGCAAGGAGCCAGGTACAATCCGTGGTGGTACTGCATGTCCTGTGGGCCCCAAAATCCTGAGACTGCTGTGCTGGTCACCCAAACTGGGCGTGGTATTGCACACTAGGAATCCCAGCACTAGGAAGGCTGAGACAGGAGGATCACTGTGAATCTGAGACCAGACAGACAGACAGACAGACAGAGATATGGTAAAATTTTTCCAGGCTCCACTACAGATGGAAAGACTTGTGAAACTTATAGTTAAAATTCTACTTGATTATTTGTCGATTCGTTTTTTGTTTTTGAGACAGGGACTTACATTGTAGCCCAGGCTGGTCACAGAGTCTCTGTGATCCTCCTACCTCAGCTTCCCACATGCTGGGATTACAGACATATGCCACACACCCAACTAAAATTCAGTTTGAAAATAAAATAGACCCAGAGTCTTGGGAGCAAAGTAAACGTTCTTCTCATCTCACTCTTCTCTCATCTCTTCCTCCCCCTTTTCTTTTGTTCTTCCTCCTCCTTCTTCTAAAAGTAATATGTGTTTATAAAATAGACACAGGCAAATTCAGAAATAAAAAAAATACAAACAGGCAAAAGTGAAAAAACAAATCATCAGTCCCCAAATAATTAGTAATAGTTAACAATTTGGAGTGTATATATTCAGTATTTTTCCTATCCAAACATATTTTGATTGTTATCACCACATGTAATAGAAAAGAACTCTTTCCAACCTGTTTCTTAACTCACTGCTCTGCTGTTCCTTCAGGGCCCTGTGTCTTTCACAAACAGGAAACTCACCTGAGCTAAAACTGGCTCTGTACACACACCAGCTCTTTGGAGCCCTCATTTGTATAACAAGGTGTGCAGACTGGGACTCCAGTTTATGAATGTGTTTTGAGCTTAACACATCAAATATTTTCAACATACTGAAGTTCAGTTTATCTGCTGGGCAGGCTGCTGTTGAAGTTCAAATTCCCTCTTCAGCTCTTCAGCAAGCATCTTGTATAACTGGTATAAAAGAGATCATGTCAAGGTCAGAACCTCAGTGTACATTTATGCCCCCATCTACTTACCTGAAGAAATATCTATGTTCTTTATCTAAAGGTATAAAACTGTAGCAACAAGTACCATATATATTATAGTAAAACTACTTCCTCATTTTTGCTATTGCTCTCCTCCCTTTGAAAACTAGAATTGAGTGTGTACGGCCCTACCACCCTACATGTGCCTGATCACATCTCAATAAAGAAGAGACTCAGAGTCTGAGACTGGAGTCACAACATACTGTTCTTATTATATGTGTGCTTGGGGGTAGTTAACAAACACAAAGCAACCAAGAGCCTCCTCACTTTTGGTATTCAATAGATGATATTTTGGTTATCTACTACTATGAAACAAACCACCCCCCAAATTATAAACATAATTTATTCATCATGATCTTTCATATTTCAGTGTGGCCTTGAGCTCACTTTGTAGCCCAGGCTGGTCTAGCATTAGCAAGGATCTTCCTGCCTCAGCCTCATGAGTGCTAGGATTAGGAGTGTGTGCCATCATGCCCATTCCCTTGGCTAGGCAATGCTTTTTTATCTTCAATCTTTTTTTTGTTGTTGTTGTTGCATTTAATAAGAAATAATGTGACAGTTTCAAAACACATTAGTAGTACATTTCCAATATTTGATACAATGTCTATTGTTGTCCTACTACTAGTTATACAGAGCACAGGGTGTAGATGTGATAATTTTATAATCATGATTGGTACAAAAAATTTCTTCTCACTGAACTAAGAGAAAGTAGTTGTATACATAATCCAATGTTCCATAATCGCAATGGGTTATTGCCAAAACTGGAGATGACAGAAGCTGTTGACTTAAGCCTTTTACAGCTCAGCATACTAATCTAACTTTACATTTTATGCCTCGTGGTTAAACTTTTCTGCTGGGTGGTTAAGGGCAAATTAAAGCAAGACCTGTATAACAAAACATGGAACTTCTTGTACCTTCCAAGGTCAGTCAAATCCTAGGCAATTTTATACTGCAGCTCCTCAGACATGCCTGTAGCCTGACAGCAGTGGGGGCCGAAGTCCTCTGAAGCTTGAGGGTCCCAGATTTTCTCTTCACTTACATGTCTGGTGTTGGGGTCCACCTAGCATCTGTCTCTACTTCAGTTTGTGTATGGTTTCTCTTTCCATCTAGGTAGTCGGACTTCTACATGACTGCTGACTCCCAAGGTTATGTAAATGAAAGCCATCAGGACTTTTTCAGGCTTAGGCGAGACCCAGTCTCATGGCCCTTCTGTCCTTCTAGACAGTAAGCCAGTCTCAGGGCCAGCCTTGACTGAACCTGCAGAAACTACGCATGGGCTTCAGTATGCAGTGGCAGCTGTCTTTGAAGATCTGCTATCCCGTGTGCTGACCAAATTCCAAAGGAGAAGGAATAGTTACTAGCTTCAGCATTGAGTATAAATGAGAGGAATCAGTAGCAAGAAGACAAAGCCTAGGTATGGAGGATTTTGAACTAGTTGGTACTTTCTTGAATCTTGTAGCTTGACAGGTTAGTGCAAGAAAATGTGGAACAGTGAATCGGTGCCTTACCATTCCTTAAACTTCATGCACCCAACCCTTCCTGGAAGATGCCTGTTCTCATGAAACTCTGGAGCCAAGTATCACAATTCTGACACACCTCAAACACACACCCAGGACAAAAGGGGCACCGATGGTGGACAGGGGTGGAAATACGCAAGACTGAAATCCACGGGGGAGAAAAATAATAGCTAAGTGATTTGGCTGTAAAGGGGTTCCCCTGGCTGTAAAAGGGGACAAGAAAACCAGCACTTATGCTCTACTCTTCTGGCATGTCATCAGAATACACAGTACCTACAGTCTCACAGACTGATGTGCAAGTTTAGAGGGCAAGGCGAGGGCGTGGGCTCTTGTGAAAGCCAGTCACACCTCTGGGTATGCAAAGATTCGGGGATGTGGGTGGTCTGAGGCAGGGCTCCTCTTGTCTTGTCCCGAATAACCACTCAAGGCCAAACCTCTTTCCTTCAGCACTTATTTTTTTCTTTCTTTAGCAAGTTTAGATTCTCACCACATTGCTCTCCTCCCTCCGGAAATACATACTCCAGCATGCCTGAAATAATATTACTCCAGCAAATTGTGGTTTTATAAAAATACTTGTTATTTCATACAATCTGAACCCTCTGGTAACTTTATTGCTTAATAAGGAGAAACAAAATACTTTACAAACTCCAGGGCATTAACTGTGTTATTCAGAAAGGACTTTGGGATCATTGTCTTCTCTGATCTAGTAAGTTTTAATGAGTAACCTGAATTGTTAACTTTACACTCTCATCTCCTTTGATGGAAAAATCATATCCTGCGTTTCTCATTGGTATCTCGGCCAGGTGTGGTGGCATATGCCTGTAATTCCATCACTGGGAAGGTGAGACAAGAGGATTGCTGCAAGTTCCGAGGTCAGCCTTGAGTGAATTCAGGGCCAGCCTGATATACAATGAGATTCTGTCTCCTGAATAAAACAAAAACCCCACAAATTCCTCCCAAGCTTGTTTTAAGCGCCTGATAGGTCTGACTTAAAGAGGTGAGAAGACTTCAAGTTGACCAAGCTTGCTTCCATTACAAGTAATTAATGTAGGCTTCACTTATCTTAAAGAATACTTGAACATATAAATGTACACGGAAATCCTGTGAGTATTGTTATGTAACCAAGACAGCAAATTCACTGCTTGGGGGCAAGGCAGTGTTGATCTGCTCTAGTCAGGCACCCCTAGCACTGGATTTTTAATAAAATAGTTCATAGGTTTTCCACTGTGGCAGCAGAGAAACAGGTAGAATGAAAAAGGGAAAGAGGCTTTATTTTTCAGGACAAGGAGAGAATCTGAAGAAGGTGAGGAGCTCTCTGGACTGGAACAAAAGGAAGCTGAAGCTTTTGTGGCCTTTTGCCAGGGGTGGAGTTTGAAGGGTATGTTTAGACACAACAGCAGTTGATAGGGGTCTTGCCTGAGGTGGCAGGAAAGTAACGGCAAAAGGGGACATAGCTCCATGGCACAAGTGCCTGCCTGGCAAGCGCAAGGTGGTGAGTTTCAGCCCGGGTCCCGCAAAAACAACAACAAAAAAAAAAACGAAAAGCAAAAAGAAATAGTACCCTGAGCTGAGCTGGAGAAGTGGTGAGGTGGTCTCTGGAAAAATAAGCTGTTGTTTTAAAGGCTACAACCATATTAGATGACCACCATAATAATTCAGTAATTTATATTAGAGCCAGAACCTGCCAATAGGAAAACCAACCATTGCTTAATAGTATCTGCCTCACCTGGCCTTGAATAATTTCAACAAGTTTGAAAATGCACACTAGATTTATGAGACTGTTAATGTATTTCAAAAAACCAATCTACCTATATTCTTTTTAATTTATTTTTAAGAATTCAAAGCTGGGCGTGGTGGCGCACACCTGTAATCCCAGCACTCGGGAGGCTGAGGCGGGAGGATCGGTGAGAGTTCGAGGCCAGCCTGAGCTACAAAACTGAGCTCAAGGCCAGCCTGAACTGTACAGCGAGACCCTGTCTCAAAAAGACCAAAAAAAAAAAAAAAAAAATCAAAATATTCCAGCCTCAAATACTTTAAACTTTTTGTGTGTAATGATTTGTGTATATTTTCCAACCCCACTCCGCCACCGACAGAAATGATTTTTAAATAATGCTTTAAAAGACGAAAATTTCAATGTAGATTTTAAACATACTTGAAGCTACGGAGAAGGACAATTATCACTGAACATTTTACAACTATTCGTGTATTAGACGCCATCCAACTGTTTTCTCCGACGTCTGTACAAAGCGGGCCGTATTGTTCAGGCCACTTTGGACCGTGCTCCTTTAGGCTGTATTTCGAGGATGAGAACGTGTGGCCACCGCCGAGGGTGGGAGCGGAGCTCCGCTCGGTCCTGTGCCCGCGGCGCGGCTGGAGGGCGCCCGGGGTGAGCCGAGCACGAGTTCCCGGCGTGGCCCGGGTCCCCGGGCAGCGCCCTCTGGCTCCAGCAGCGGCGGGGACCGAGCGCCAGAGGGCAGCTGGCGGCCTGCCCCGCCTCCGCAGCCCGGGGCTGGCGCCACTTCGGGCCGGTGGGCCGAGATAAAGTGGCCGAGGTCCCGCAGGCCCGAGTCGGGGCGCAGCTCTGGCTGGCGCTGCGCGGGCTGTTTGCTCCAAGTGTTTAAACTGTCGCAAAGGGCCCGCCCGAGCGACTTCGGCAAACAACTCCTAATCTCGGCTATCGGGGCGGAGAGAGGAGCCGAGCGCTGGGGTCGGAGCCGAGCACTGGGGTCGGGGCCGAGCGCCGCTTCCCCTCCCCGGAACCCGGCCCGAGCGCCGCGCCCCGAGCCCGCGGCTCCTTGCGTCAGCGGAGCGGGCGCGGCGGCGGCCAGGCTCCGGGAAGCGGCCCGGGCGGCCCGGGAAGGCGGGCTCCCGTCTGGCCCCGCCCAGGGCCGGGGCGGGGCGCCCCGAGCCTGGCCCACCGCGCAGCCCGGGCCCTGAACTCCCGGACCCGGGGATCCGGAGGAGCCGCCGCCGCCAGCCTAGCTCTGCGCGCCCGCGCGTCGGCGGGCAGCCGGGACCGTCGCCGTCGGGAGCCCACGCACGACCGTCGCTCCGCATCATGATGGACCTGGAGCTGTCGCCGCCGGGACTGCCGTCCCAGCAGGTGCTGCCCGGGCCCGCGGTGCTGCTGGATGCGGCCGGGTGGAGGGGATCGCGGCTCCGGAGGGGGACCCGGAGGGAGCCCCGGGCTGAGCCTGGAGCGCCGGCGGGGACCTGGGACGCGCGGCCCGACCTCCACCAGCGGGACTGCGCCCCGAGGGCGGCCGGGCAGGCGGCTCTAGGCGCCCCGACCCCGGCTCCTAGCCCCGGGCGGCGGGGCCGGTGGCCGGCTGTCTGAACCGGCGCGGGTCAGCGTTTTCCGGGGCTGCGCGGCACCCCAGACTCGGAGCCGGCAAAAATGTGCCTAGTCACGGGGCCACTCTTGGGGGAGTTGAGGCCCCTGCGCCCCGAGAGCCGAGCCCCTGCCTCGCTGCGCACCCAGCCCTTCGGCCTCCGCGGGCGCGGGCTGCGGGTTCGCGGCTCCTCTCCCCGCCGGCAGTCGGAGCGCGCGCTGTGCCGAGGCAGAGAACCCCGCGGGTCGCACCCTGCCGGCGGCGCTGATCTAGGAGACCCAGTGCTCGGGGGGCGGGAGCGAAAGTCTCCAAGAGCCCCGTGCGCCCCGACGCCACGACGTGCGGCGCGGCCGAGCCCCGCGCGCTCGCAGGCTCCGACCCTCGCTTCCGAGGGAAGCGTGGACCTTGAAGTCCGAGGCGGCCGCGCCCGGGCTGCTGGCTACTGCGGCGCTGCCTCCCGGGGGCGCACGCGGCGTGCGTGGCCCTAGCCTCGGGGTCGGTGGCCAGTTGGTTGTCACGGCGGCCCTCAGTTGGCCCTTTCCTCCGTGTAGCGTGCAAACCTCGCCGCGCTGGGGCCAGGGGACAAGTTGGAGCTGTTGATCTGTTGCGCAATTGTTGTTTTCCCCGGGGCAGCTTTGTCTTTGGATTTAGTGTTTGAGAATTGCAAGTTCAAAATGTATGAGACAGAATATTCTGTTCTGTGCCATCAAGGGTAAGAGTTGGGAGTGTAGATTAGAGTTGTTACTGCTTTTAGGATATTACTGAATTTTTTTGCGCGCAGGTATTATTTTTCCCTTGGGTCCTTTCTGTATTTTCCTTTTCTGTTTGAGAATTTGCCTCAGTTTCTTAGCACGTAACCTTCCTTGTAAGGGCAGAGAGGGTGGGACTCTAGAGTTTCGTAACAGTTCGCTAGTACATTTTGAAAGATGTTATAAAACTAAAGGTTGTGTTCACTTTGTAGGAACTTTTAAAGTAGATACTGACGTTACTGATTTTATTTTGTAGATGAGTTTTTAAAACTTAGCTCAAGAAAATGTGTAATTTGATATGGCAGTAAGTAGGTTCATGGTCTTAAATGTAACTGATCCTAAAGGTCTAATGTAAGGGTTTAAGTTACTGACGATGTATTTTACTTGTGCTTGATCTTAAATTTCTTTTTCTTAACCCCCAAAATGACTAGAATTCTATTCTGGTTTTCCTTAGTATGAAAAAATAAATTGCATTTTCTGATTTTAGCTGTTCATTAGTAACCCATAGGAATGCTTACTTAACTAAAGGATATATGATATAAATGAGCCTTAGTTCTTAGTTATAGGTTTTTCCCTCTGTAGTATGTGATACAGGATTCTTTATATAAAAATGCATAAAACATGGACTGCTTTTTCCTAAATATTGCGGGGTTTTAGGTTTGATAACTAATCAGTTTTCTGGTCTAGAAATTAGGAATTAATTTACATATTTGAAGATTAAAAAATGGAATAATTTTTTTAAAATGGAATAAGACTTAAAATCGGCATTAAAATCAGTCTATAACTTTGATTCCTGTTAAGATGATGATCTGTATGTAGTCTGGGAAGATGTGAAGTCAGGGATGTGAACCAGAGATCAAAATAAACTCCAGGTGTGAAGTGGTACTGGTTGTACAGGTTTGCGTCCCGTGTGCAAAGGGCCTGCTGTAAGCAGGTTAGTCAGGAGAGCCGGAGATTCTGTGTCTCCCTCAGGTGCAAAGCGATGCATCCGTACTTTTCAAGGGTGCCTTGGGGAGATGAAGTACAGTACCCTGCTGGATGAAGGATGAAGTTGCTCTTGGACTAGACGGATAATTTTTTAAAACAGAGCAAGAAGAGGACAGATCTCTTCATCTCTGGAGTGAACGTGAAGCAAGAACACCCTGACTTTCTAGATATTTCAGATCTGTGGGAAACCACCTGGGACATGGTGGAAGCAGCAGATAGGAGGATAACTGCACCATTCACATCTGTCTCTAGTAAAAGTGATGTGGGCCATTTTGAAATTTCTCCTTCTTGTTAACTTGGGTCTCTAAAAATAATGCTGGGGAAGCAAACAAAATGTGCACCTTCAGGGTTAGGAGGAGATGATACCCAAACGCGTATTTTTTCTTAATGTTTCTTTTTATTGAGGAAAATTGGCCGTTCAGAAAGCTGCATGAGAAAAGGAGCCTTGTGGAATGTAGGCGCATTTGATATTCCCTGTGCCTATGTTAGATACATTTAGTGTCCTCAGTGGTCATGCTTGTATGAATATATTTCCTCTTTAGTTTTCCTTGAAATTGGGTTAACTTTTCAGTGTGAGGAAGAATTGGGCACTAAGGTGCTGAAAGGTAAAGTATTAGGAAACTTTCAGAGGTGCCAGGCAGCAGGACAACTGTCTACCATAACATGCATATATCACAGCAACCCCTGTGAGATACTATTACCTGCTGTTTCCAGGTTAGGAAAGAGGTAAAGAAAGGCCAGAAGCCCTCTTAAGGTGACCCAGCTGTTGAGTGGCAAAGGTAGGATCCAGACCTAGGTAACCTGAGCCTGGGGCCCCAAGGATTATCACTTCCAAACAAGACTAGTTAAACTGTATTTTGTTTATTTTGTGGAACTGGGGATTGAACTCAGGCCCTTGTGCTTGCCAGACAAGCACTTACTCTAGCTGAGCTATCTCCCCAGCCCCCCTTACTATAAACGGGGAAAAAAGCTCACTTTCAACAAGTGGTTAGAATGAAAAGAACTGGGAAGAAGGAGCAAGAATGAAAAGATGAGTGTCTGCACCTTTCCCGCCTGTTGTCACTGTAAAGGGCAGGTGGACCTTCTGGAGCCACTGGAGGGGTGAGCACAGGCCATCCGAGGACTCTCCCCACCCCCAATACAGAGGTGGAGGTGGCTTTCAGTACAGGGAGATAGGAGTGCTGCTCAGCAGGGTTCAAGATTTTGCCTCACATTTTCTGCTGCCTTTTTTCTTAATTAAATCTCCCAGCTACTGGAGTCTCCTTTGGTACGTTCTTGTTCTTTTCGGTCAACTCTTTGGGTTTTTTTGTTATTTATTTATTTATTTATTTATTTATTTATTTATTTATTTATTTATTTATTTTGGTCTTTTTGAGACAGGGTCTCGCTATGCAGTTGAGGCTAGCCTTGAGCTCACTTTTGTAGCCCAGGCTGGTTTCGAACTCACACCAGTCCTCCTGCCTCAGCCTCCCGAGTGCTGGGATTACAGGTGTGAGCCACCATGCCCGGCTAACTCTTTGTTTTTGAAGTAGTGATCAAAAATGAGTTTGGTAGTGAGAAGAATGGTGAAGAAGGAAGACGGTGGATAGGGTCAAACCAAGTTGAAAGTGGGAGAACGGAGGAAACCAGCTAGCAGAAATTTCTTGGTTCCAGCTGAACACTAATCCAGTTTTGGCGCTTGTGAATTGAAGCAAGCAAGTTTGCAAGTCTATCCAGTGGAAGTTTATTTGGAGCTTTTAGAAGAGTGCATCTGTTTGTAAAAAATCTTTGTTTCTTACTCCTTACTATTACATTATTTTCAGAATTATTATCTGACTTGTCTGAAAGAAGCATGCTACAACTTTTAGGATCTGAGGGTGATTGCCTAAAGTTGCCAACTAATTATCTGGCCAGCCACTTCTCAAAGTTGACCAAAGGGCCTGGCAGGATGGCTCAGTGGTCTAAAGCGCCTGCTTAGGAAAGCTTAGGTGGCTGCAGAGACCATGGTTCGATCCCCAGCACCACATGCTGTGCCAGCTCTGCCTTCAGGGCAGGCTGAGCCGGCCATTAAAAAAAAAAAAAAAAAAAAGTTGACCAAAATCTGTCAGGGTAGAGGAGGCATGTTTACTAAATGTAGTGGCTCACCTGTATGTCAGAAAGTATTTAAGCTAACTGTAAAATAGAGAATACAGTTAGTATTTTGGTAACCTGGTTTTAGGGGTGACAAATCTCATTGCCTTTTGCTTTTAAACAAATGTGTTATTAGTATCCATAACGTATGGACTAGTGATGGTGAAC
The DNA here is from genome assembly GCA_004027025.1 of Myocastor coypus. Classification (NCBI taxonomy): domain Eukaryota; kingdom Metazoa; phylum Chordata; class Mammalia; order Rodentia; family Myocastoridae; genus Myocastor; species Myocastor coypus. The sequence goes on from PVJA010036975.1 coordinate 14,170, forward strand.
CTTTTAGAGACTCATGTCCAGACTGCAACCCCAAACCTACTTGTTTCTCACAAAGTGCCAACTGCACAGTTAAGGGGCTGGGGCGATAGCTCAGTAGAATAAGCACTTGCCTGGCAAGCACAGGGTCCTCGGTGTAATGCCCGGTACCACAGTACAAAGCAAAATGACAATTAAACCCGAACAGTGAGGTTTTAGTTTACAGGAAATAATTCAGACATTAACATCTGTTGTCTTAAAAGAAACAATAACCTGTGTGCCCTAGATTTAAGACCAGTGGTAGAGACCAAAATTTCTTCAATTCATGATGGTATGTTTCTGGAAATGAAAGCAAAAATACTCAAGTGTGTAATATTCACATTCCTAAATCTTGTTAGGAAAGTACAAATGATGTTCTTATACTAACTCCCTCAACCGAAACAAGACAAGACTATTAAAATCCTGCCCTAAAACTGACCCTTTCTGTGTTATAGCCCTTACCACAATGAATACCTTTGAATTACTTTACATTAAGAATTTTAAGAACTCTGAGGGTGGGAAGCACTTCTTTTTACAGCACACGCACCGTAACAATTGGGTACCGAAGCCTCCTATTTCAGTCTCTTTGTGTATATTAGCATATGCATTTGTTCGCCCCAGTCTCTGGTAGAAGTACAGGCAAATCCAGGGCTGAGGCGGGGTTTCAAGCGCCAGGTCTTTCAGAGACCCTCTTGAATCTCGAAGGTCATTGTAACCCAACCACAGCCAGCGTCCTGAAAACTTCGTTCGACATTCCTTGGCAGTCCTGAGAGTCATTCCTTTTTCTAAGTGTGGAGAGGGCGATTTGGGGGCCCCTGTTGTTAGCACTGCGCTGACAGGATGTTGCCTCCAAAACTGAAAAATGATTGTGTAGGAAAAGAACGTTAGGTCGCCTTGTGCCTATCTGATTTTTCACTATTACTTTGACAGTTGACTTCAATAACCTTTAAAAATCTAATCACTGGGGCCAGCAAGATAGCTCAGGGGACTAAGTACTTGCTTAGGCAAGTGCAGGGACCAGAGTTTGATCCCCAGGCACCACATGTGTTGCTGGTCCCAGCCCCCGGGCCCAATAAACTGGCCACCGAGAATGGGTGTGGTGGCACACTCCTGTACTCCCAGCACTGGGGAAGCTGAAAACAGGAGGATCACTAGGAGTCTGATCTGCATAGTGAGAGCCTATTTAAAGAAATAAAATGCAGGGCTGAGGAGATAGCTCAGTAGAAGAAGCACTTGCCTGTCAAGTGCAAGATACTGAATTCAATCCCCGGTACCACCAAGTAAAAAAATAAGATAAAAGTAAAAAGGTAAAAATCGGGCCAGGCGTGGTGGCGCACACCTGTAATCCCAGCACCTGGGAGGCTGAGGCAGGAGGATCGGTGCGTGTTCGAGACTAGTCTGGGCTACAAAAGTGAGCTCAAGGCCAGCCTGAACTGCATAGCGAGACCCTGTCTCAAAAAAAGACCAAAAAAAAAAAAAAAAAAAAAAAAGATAAAAATGTAATAGCTGAAAACTATTCCATTATATTGATTGGCCTTATTTTATTTACGCACCATCATTTAATGGGCATTAGTTACCTCTATGCTTTATATTTATGTCCTACAGTGGTTCTCAGAGTTTGTCTTGTGTTAGATTTACCATCTTTATTACAATACCTGATGCTCAGGCCATACTCCCCATTCAGTCAGAATCTCTGGGGTGAGTTTAGTTGCCCAGCATTGTAAACTTTCCCACGGGTGCCTACAGGTTTGAGAGCCAGTGCCCTGGCACACCTGACTCAGTGCAGGGTGCCGTGGGGTTATCTGATCAGTAATTTAGGAAAGCTAGTTAGGTTTTCTGCCTTGAAATCATGACATATTTTTGTATCTGATCACTGACCTTCACAGAATTATAATTAATGCATAATTTGGGAACTGTGTTTCATGGAACTTGGTGAATGTTTAAAAATCAGCAGATAAGCCATTTATTATAGGCACATGCCTATAATTCAAGGACCCAGGAGGCTGAGGCAAGAGGATCGAGGTGAGTTGGAGGCCAGCCTGGGCTACAGAGTGAACTCAAGGCCAGCCTGAGCTGTAGAGTGAAACTTTATCTCACAAAAGCTGGGATGGGGGGAATGTTTTGAGTTCAGTCAACAGGGCTACACTGCTCTAAACCCCTTGTCAAGCCTCTTGAGGGAAAGCCTTGTTATCAGGACTTCACTACGTGACCTAGTAGAGTTTCCCTCCCAGAAAGGTACGCTGCAGATAACCAGCCATCTAGGTTTTGGGGACAACACACAGAATAGGCAGCTGGAATGCCCTAAAGCTGGGGTGGTTGTTGGAAGGCCTGAGGCTTGCGCCTAACCTTATCCCACATAGCTCTGCATTCCTGAGCCTCTTTATCTTTCCCTGTTGCAAAGAAAACCCCAACATCTCCCAGCTACTTTGAGCAGCTCCATTTTTTTTTTTTTTTTTTTTTTTTTCCCTAGTGTGTCTGCTTGATAAAGACCAACTTTTTGTTTCTCTGAAAGCTGTTCTGGTTCACATGCTTGTCCCCAGTCTTGCCTGTTGCCCCTGTGGTATGGAGTGACCTCTTAAGAATATATCTTTTTTTTTTTTTTTTTTTTTTTGTTAGGACCGGGGTTCAAACTCACAACCTTGCACTTGCCCAGCAGGCGCTTGTGCCTTGGAGCTATCTCTCCAGCCCCCAAGAATATATCTTTAAAGTTCTAATCAGCAGGAGTTTGCAGTTCATGGTGCCCCATCCTGTTGTTTTAAGATTTTGAAAATATCTTCTTTTGTTAAGAGTTTTGTGCTAAGTAACCTACGTGACACGTGTTTAAAGGACCTCAAAAGAGACAGATTTCAGTGGTAAGGACGGCTACGCACATCACATACTTTTGTTTTCTTCAGTTGAGGACCCTCCCCTTTCTTGTTAGGAATGTAGTTGACATGCTGTGCGGATTAGTATCTCTGATGCTGGTGTGAAATGACCCAAAGTTGGGGCCCCCTGATGGCATATGTAGGTGCCCAGCCCACTAATAGAAGGATATGGACTTTTCCCTTCCGACAGATGGTCCTTTTCTACTCTACTTAAGCAAAACTTATAATACCACATGTAGATGTGGGGACTCCAGCTCTGCCAAGCCCAAGGGATTAGAGAGAAGGCCGAACGATTGTGACGCTTTGTTGTCCTTGGGAGCAGGACAGACCCAGAGGTGCAATGCACCATGGGCATGTGCTGGAGCTTCACTGCTGCAGCAGCTTCCTGAGAGCTGACCAAGGGCCCAGGCTCTGTGGGTTTGTTTTACAGTTGTGGAGATAGGGAACCTTGCTGCTATGCCTAGAGAATGTCAAAGGTACATCTTTTTTTGACCTATGAAGAATAATTTTTTTTAGTCATTAAAATCCAGAAAATGGAGGGCTGGCGAGATATAGCTCAGGGGACTTAAGTGCCTGCTTAGGCAAGTACAGGGACCTGGGTTCAATCCCCAGCACCACAGGTCACACCAACCCAGTCCTCGAGTGCACTGAGTTGGCCACTGGGTGTGGTGGTGCATACCTGTAACCCCAGCACTGCTGGGGAGGCTGGAAACAGGAGGATAACTGCAAATCTGAGCTACTAGTGAGACCATGAACCAAATGCATGAAAAATAAATAAGTAAATAATTTATTATGTGAAATTGTCTTGGCTAAAATCCACGAAGTGAAGGCCGGGGAGATAGTTCAGAGGCACAAGTGCCTGCCTGGCAAGTGCAAGGTCCTGAGTTCGATCTCCTGTTTCTCAAAAATAAATATGTCCAGGAAATAAAAACCACCAAAAATTAAAACCCAGCATTTTGTTTTATTTGAAATAGGAAAGGTTGCCCATTTTTGGAAGAAGTGATTGCGTGTCCTTGATAATTCTCAATAGAACATAATGAAATGCACATTGCAAAATCAGCCCCACGGGTCTGGAAGAGGGCTAGGCTGTGCTGTGCTGCTGGCCCTCACCAGCCCACATGTGTGGCTTATTCGTAGGCTAAGACCAGCTGGGCCTCTGGTCTTATCTCGAGATTCTTCTCGCGAAGACTTTCACGTCGTGCTAGAAAGTTGCGTACCAGACTGCATGTTTCAGGGGCTTCTTGGAGCAGCAGCTTCCAAACTCCAATCCAGGGAGGTAGAGAGGTGCATCATAGCTGGGGGGTGACTTCCTGTGTCTCTCAGTGACCCTTGACAAGTAAAGTCTGTCCTAGAGAGATGCGGCTAGAGCAACCCCCTAGGTAGAAACTCAGAGTCTCTTCTGTCCTCCCTTCCACCGCTGCAAGGCTCTGAGGAAAGTCCAGGGCTCCGGGCTTGTGTGCTTCAAGTTTCCAAAGTTCACTTGATAGCAGTACACTTTTTAAAGCTCCGGAGATTGTGTGTGCACCAGGAGATAATAATGGGAACCAAGGAAGTAATTATTCTTTCATGTGGGGTCATGTGACGAGCTCGCTTCCTCTGTTGAGGAGAGGCTGCCTTTGTCACATCTGGACACGGTCAGCCCGCAGTACCCAGGGGCCTGGGTTCCTGACCCCCCACACACACACAGATACCAGAACCCATTATGCTGAAGTCCTTTATACATCCTCTGTATACTTTAAATAATCTCTAGGTTACATTGAATACCTTTTTTTTTTTTTTGTATTTTTGAGACAGGGTCTCACTGTGCAGTCCAGGTTGGCCTTGAGCTCAATTTTGTAGCCCAGGCTGGTCTTGAACTCACACTGATCCTCCTGCCTCAGCCTCCCAAGTGCTGGGATTACAGGCATGCGCCACCACGCCTGGCCCTTCAATACCTATTTGAGTGTGAATATGATGTACATAGTTGTTATACAGTATTGTTTGGGGGAAAAGTGTGCATATTTGAAAACAAAAAGTGTATGTATGCAATACAGGGGGAATTTTTTTTTTTTTAATATTCAGTCTGAAGTTGCTTGAACCTAAGTGTGGAGCCCATGGGGATGGAGCTGGGACTGGAGAGCAGTCCTGGCCATTTCTTGGGGAAGGAAAAAAGAAAGAAGCTAACATTCACGGATGACCTGCTTGCCTTGTAGGCCCGCTCTCTTACCAGATGTTGACTGTAGCTTTGTGGAGATCTCTCCCATTGTTATGGATGACAAAAATTTATCAAAGAAGTTTTTAAGTCAGGCTTCTGAAGGAGGCAGGACAGGGATCTTGAATGCCCTAATCTGTGCCTCTCCCTTGCCCACGCATGCTCATTTTACCCCTTTGCTACTTGTGGGCATTTTGTTGGAAACTAAACACAGGGGCCCCTTTCCAAGCGAAGTAAAGCAGTGCCCCCTGCTTTCAGTGTTTGCCAGAGGGGGCACTGATGCACATGCCCAGATTCCCCTGTTGTGGAGGACCGCTTAGCCCACGCCCCCACCCACCCCTCTATACAATGCCAGCAGCTCCTAGGAGGCAACCCCAGAGGGACTTCCCTGTAGCAGTGACTTCTAGAGCCAGTGTGAGGCCAGGATCTTACTGCCTGTTGTCAGGAAATCTCAGCTGTTAACTTCCTGGCTGTTCATACTTTTTTTTTTTTTTCTTTTGATCTTTTTGAGACAGGGTCTCGCAATGCAGTTCAGGCTGGCTTTGAGCTCACTTTTGTAGCCCAGGCTGGTCTCGAACTCACACTGATCCTCCTGCCTCAGCCTCCCAAGTGCTGGGATAACAGGTGTGTGCCACCATGCCTGGCATGTTCAGATTTTTTATCCTCAAGGCAAGCAGGTAGTGGAAGAGAGATCAGAGAAAGCTGAGAGATCAAAGGGACTAGGTCCAGTTAAGTGTCCTGTCCAGATCCATTCATACATAGTGTTATTTGATCTGGTAATTTTTCCTCACATGCAGACCAACAGCTATGAGGAGTTGCTACTGCAAAGATAAGCTAAGCATTACCTTAATTTCTAAGGAGATGAAGTTAAAACTTACGCCATACTTCTTTGGGCCTTTCTCACCTTTTTTTTTTTTTTGACACTTTCTTTTAAAGAAGCCTGGGTACTGAGAGTAGAATTGGGCAAGCTGTAAAATAATTAAGTAGGTTGAGATAACATGGTAGTTAGTACTTAGGACAAAAAGTGAGGAATATGGGGTGAATTGAGTTTTCCTACTTGTTTTTCTGGACATCAGTCTGAAGGAAATAACTCACGTCCTCTAAGAAAATGCATTTAACCAGAAATTATATTGATTTATTGTTATACAGTCCAAATTGCGATTTTCTTTTAGTGAACATTAAGGATGCTATTCCATTGTTTTTTGTTTTTTTTTTTTGAGACAGGGTCTTGCTATGCAGTTAAGGCTGGTCCTGCGCTCACTTTTATAGCCCAGGCTGGTCTCGAACTCGCACCAATCCTCCTGCCTCAGCCTTCCAAGTGCTGGGATTACAGGCGTGAGCCAACACGGCTCCATTTGTTGTTTTTTAAAATCAGTGTTATTACCTGTAGGAGATGGTAAATAGTTATTAAGATATGGTACCATGCCCTATTAGAATACTTAAAATTTTTTTTTTTTTTTTTTTTTTTTTTTTTTTTTT
>PVJA010036976.1:0-20757 GCA_004027025.1 Myocastor coypus
AGGGTCAAATCCCCTCAAGATTAAGTTTGGGACCATAGGCAGTACTTTGTAGAACTGTTGTTAGTGTCAGCCTTCGGGACAAGTCACGACCATTGCTTGGCCATTTTGCTTTCTGTGAAAGCCTGAGAGAATGTTTTTCTCTGGGTGACTCTTCTTAGACGCACCACAGTTCATTCATCCCTTTCCTCTGAGGTCGCATAATCTCCTTGACCAGGAAATTTGGGACACCTCTGAGTTATAGGACATTACAGCACAGGTTCCCTTATATCCTGGGTCTTTTTTGACCTTGAAGAGCTAGAGCTCACCTCAACTCAGAGTCCAAAAGAGAATTGAACTGACCAGGGTAACTTGTTTATATTGACTTTCACATCAAGACTGTACATAAAGGGGAAGAAGAAAATTTCTCCAAAATAATACAAGAAAAACAGTAGGATCATGAACTAAGTATCCGCTACAGACTGCCAGCCAACATAGAGGACTTCCAGCATGTACAGCCAGAAATGAGCAGCCTTAAGATGTTACTTCCCTTCTCCTCACCCAGGATGTGATGGTGGGGAGGGGAGAGGCTGGTGGAGGGATCTATCTCAGCACCATTTTTTAATGCCAGCTGTGCTGCTCCCTAGGAAGTCTGTGAAATGTTGAAAAAAGTGGAAATTTAAAAGTTTCCATCCCACTCTACAGCCTCTCCCCCAAGACTCAGCCTGGCTGCTTCTGTGCTGTTTCTGTTGTTGTGCACACCTTCCTGTGGGATCCTTTCAAATCTCTATTTCCTGATGACCCAACATCCTTCTGTAATCAACTGGCAGGGGGTAAAGCCTGCCAAAACCTCAGGTAGCAGCCCTGCCTAGCACCATTTTCAGCAACATCCTGTGTTCACAACTTTCCAGTTGGCTCTAAATGCCAATTTTGGTTTGTGAAATTTTCCATGGCCTCCTGCTAGGCCACTCTTCACATATTTCAGCCCATAGGCACAGTGGCCTTGTCTAAATTATGTCTCTCTCATGCTGCACAGCAGCTCCCACCCTGTGTTCTGTGCCATCATTACGTATCCAGGACACATTTAATGCTGGCAATGAGCTCCTACTTCTGACATACCCTAACAACCTCATTTGGGAGGAAAGGAGCATCTTAGAAACCTAGAGACTAAAGAACCCTGTTACAGATATAAGCGGTGACTATAGCAGAACTAATACTGGAAACCAAGGCTTGTCTCCATTTCCCTCATTGACAAAGCTGCTAAATCAGGTCAGTGAGAGTCTTGTAATTCTGCTACAATATACCCGGAGAGCCCACCACTCTTCAGTTTCATAAAAGCCTATTTTTTATAAGTTTTTACTTTTAATGAGAAATAACAATGAGACAGTTTCAAAACACATTAGTAGGACAGCCACAATAATTAATATAATGTATATTACTGTCTTCATAGTAGTTGTTCAGAGTACAAGATGCAGACATGATAACTTCTCTAAATCCTGTTGGTACAAATATTTCTTCTCATTGAGCTAAGATAAAGTAGTTGTGTACATAGTCCAATATTCCATAATAGTAGTGAGTTAATAGCAGAACTGGCATTGTCAAAAGCTGTTGACTTGAGACTTTCACAGCTCAGCATACTTATCTGGCTTTACTTTTTAGGCCTCATGGTTAAACTTTTCTGCTGGATGGTTAAGGCCAAGTTAAAGCAAGACCTATATAACAAAACATGTAACCTTTATATCTGACAAGGTCAGTTAAATCTCCAGGATTTACCTTGAAACTATGTCCAGCATTTTGTAGAACTTCTGTCAGCCATCTGGATGAGTCACGGCCATTGCTTGACCACTTTGCTCTCTGCGAAAGCCTGAGAGGATGTCTTCTCTCTAAGTGACTTTCCTTACACACACTATGCATCATCAATCCCTTTTCTATGTGGCCCTATTATCTCCTTGAACAGAAAATTTGGGACACCACTGAGTTATAGGATGGTACAGTACAGGGTCTCTTATATCCAAAAGCCTAGATTTTATGTTAAAGTCAATGTTTCAGAATATTCCTGCCACAAGCACTTTGTGTGCTGTCAGACTCTAGGGTAAGCACTTTACACCCATTTAACTTAAATGCTCACTACTGCTTTGCAGTTTGTCCCACTACACCAGTGGTTCTCAACCTTTCTAATGCCGTGACCCTGCAATACAGTTTCTCATGTTGCGGTGACTACAAACCAAAAAATAATTTTGGTGGCTACTTCAAAACTGTAGTTTTGCTACAGTTATGACTGAGAATGGCTTCAGGTGACCCCTGTGTTTTGGTCATTTGACCCCTGCCGGGGTCACGACCTATAGGTTGAGAACCACTGCACTACTACACAGAGGGCAAAGCTGAGGCTCGAGGAGATTATATGATTTATCTCAAGTAAGTGATAGAGCCAAGACTTAGATCAGTCTGATTTGAGGATCCCTACTACACTTAAGTTTTCCCATACGTACTTTCCATTCTGCTTGCAAACACGCACACACATACTCACACACACCAGCTTTTCCTCAAAGACTCCTCTAGGGGATTCCCTATCTTTTAATAGCTTTTTTTCTATTTTTAAATTTAATTTAATTTATGTATTTATTTTTGCCTTTTTTGACTGGGTGTGTTTTTAGTCGGGTTGATGTTATTTGGGGTTCTGTATGCTTCAGTTACCAGTATGTCCGATTGTTTTTTCATATTTGGGAAGTTTTCTACTATTACTTCTGCCTTTATTTTTTTATATCATTTGTGTTAACTCCCTTTTTCTTGTTGATTCTTATTAATCTTACATTGTTCATTTTTGTGTCATCTTGAAGATGTTGAATTATTTTTTCCCACATCGTAGTTGTTTTTAAGAGATCCTTTCTTACCTTTTCATTAGCTGCAACTACATCTTCAAGATCTTGAGATTCTATCTTCACTTTGGTTCATACAGTTTTGCCAGCTTGTGATTGAGATTTTATTTTCTTGTATATCTCTTTGAAACTATTTCATACGATCTGTTTCTTTCCTATATTGCTCAATCAGGGAATCCATCATTTTTCTACTCTCCTCTAATTTTTTATCAATGTCTTCTTTAGTAGTACTGAAGTCTCTCATAATAGTTATCCTTTCTCTCTCTAGTTCAGACATTATTTCTGCTCTGTTCTTCTCTGTACCTTTCTGTAGTTGTTCTCCTACTTTAGATGCTATTGATTTACAGAGGTCTTTTTTAACTTCAGAGGTTATTTCTGCTCTGATTTCTTCTATACATTTCTGCAGTTGTTTTTCACTTCAGAGTCTATTTTTTTCATATATTTCTTTTTTTTACTTCACATGTTATTTCTGATCTAAGTTGCTCTATTCTGCACTTGTCTTTCAACCTCGGCTGCTACTGATTCAGAGATGTCATCTGCATGATTCCCATTTTCTTCCATGGTAGTGTTTCCTGTATTTGTTTTGTGTGGACTTGGGATCTGGGATTGGATCTTGCTCCTTCTCTTAATTTTTTATAGCAGTGATCTCTGCACTTTGATGGACTTATGCAGTTAATCACCTATGGAAATTTGGGTCTGGATCCACCAAGCTTGTTTCCCTCTAGAGACGTGCCTGGCTATGAGTCGAAGCTCAGGCAGCTGGCTACCTTGAGGCCCTGTGGGTCGGGACAGTGGTCAGCCGTGTGGAGATGGTGGGTGGCCATGTGAGGAATATGGGTGTAGTCAGGTTTTGGGCAGTTGTTGAGTTGGGGGATGTATTTGGGCTGAAAGAGTTCTTACCTGGCCGATGTGAGCCCTGGTCGGGAAGGTGGGTGAAATCTGAGCTTAGGTTGTTGATGAGTCAGCGAATGGACCAGGGCTGAGTCTGCTGATTGGCCCAGTCAGGATGGTGGCTGGGTCCGGGCAGGAGTTTGGGGATGACAGGTCGAGTCTGGGAGCTGGGGCTTAGTCCAGGCGCCGCGTGGCCAGTCGAAATGGCGCACGGGTCTGGAAGGGTGATGGGTCAAGTCTGGGAGCTGGGGCTTGGTCCGGGCACTGCCTATTTTTGTCTTTTTGAGGCAGGGTCTCACTGTGCAGTTCAGGCTGGCCTTGAGCTCACTTTTGTAGCCCAGGCTAGTCTAGAACTTGCACCCATCCTCCTGCCTCAGCCTCTCAAGTGCTGGGATTATAGGCATGCACCACCACACCCGACTTAATTGCTTTCCTGAAATATAATATATGTAGAAAGAAACTTACCTACTACAAAGGTAAGGTATAAACTTACCTACAACTTTATTTTAAGAAAATTTATGCAGTTTTAGGATCATAATTATAATAATACAAATTTGGAATACATCAATGCAGTACATCCCTGTCCTCCCCACTAACCTTTCCTTCTCTGTCCTTTTGCATTTTCTAGAAATTTCATGTAAGTAAAAGCATCCGGAAATCTTTTCGTGTCTGACATTTTTCACTTCTCATGAATTTGAAGCCCATTCATGTCGTTGCATCTATCAGAATTTCATTCCTTTATTACTGTTGAACAGCAATCCATTGTGTAGATATATTATGTACATTTATTTATCTATATACTCATTGGATATTTGCGTTCATTTCAGTTTGGGTTATTATGAAAAGTGTGGTTATGAATATTTGCACATAAGTCTTCATGTGGTTCAGTATCTTTATGTCTCTTGGATGGGTGAACAAGAGTATAATTGCTTGATTATATGACAAATATGTATTTAATATTTTGAGAAGTTGCCAGTTATCTAAATTAGCTGTTCTGTTTTAAGCTTTCAATTTCTCCACATCCTTGCCAAAATTTTATTTTGTTATAGCAACTTTAAGGTTTGTCATGGCTTGGGGTTTTGTTTTATTTTGTATTTCTTTCATTGTCAGTATACAGGAATGCTATTAATTTTGTGTGTTGACTTTCTATTCTGATACACTGCTTAATCTAGTTATTAATTCTTGGAGTTTTTGGAGGAATTTTTAGGGTCTTGTAAGGAGACCATCATGTTATCTGTAAGTTATGACAATTTGACTTCTTCTAATCATGTCCCTTTTCTTTCTCCAGCCTAACTGCTCTGGCTAATATTTTGAGAACTGTGCTGAATAGCAGTGATGATAGTGGGCAACCTTGGCTTGTTCCTGATCTTAGAAGGAAAGCTTTTAGTTTCTCCCAATTTAATACGATGTTGGCCATTAGCTTATCATAAATGGCATTTATCAGATTGAGATACAGCCATTCCATAGGTATTTTCTGCAAGATTTTTTTTTTTAAAGTCCTAAATGGATGTTGGTGTTTAGCAAAAAAATCATCGAGATGATTATGTAAGTTTTGCTACTAATAATCTTCTAGAGTTTTGTTAGAGTCCATTATGATTTCAACCTTTTTCTAATTATATTAATTTGGATATTTTCTTCGTTTTTTTTGTAAAGTTGGCTAGAAGTTCATCTGTTTGTTTATTCTTTCAGAAAACTAGCTCTTAAATTCAGATTGTTTGTATTTTTTTAGTCTCAATTTCATCAATTTTTGCTCTTATAATTTCTTGCATTGTACTAGCTTTGGATTTGAGCTGTTCTTGCTTTTCTTGAACTTTGAGGTGCATAATTAGGTTATCTATTTGTGGTCACACTTTTTTTTTTTCTGATGTGGCCTATTTTGGAGAGCATTTTATATGCTGATGAGAAGAATGCTTTTTTCTGTTGTGATTGGGTGGAATATTCAAATATCTATTAAATCCACTTGTTCAAAAGTTTGGTTGAATTCTAATTTTTTTGTTGATATTTTGTCTAGTTCATCTATTTGTGACAGTGCATTAGTGAGCCGCTCCATTATAATTGTGTTGGTCTTTATCTGATCTTTTATGTCCAGTAGTGTTTATTTTATGAAGATTGATACATCAGTGTTTGGTTCATATGTATTTATAATTGTTATTTTGTACTGTTAACTTGTTCTCTTAATCAATATTTAGTGACCCTTTCTGCCTCTTCTGATCAATTTTGGCATGAAATCCACTTTGACTATAATTAGGGTAACTAGTCCTGCTTTTTTCTGTTTTCTTTTAATATTGTTTTTCATTGATTTTTAATCCGTGAATTTCCTTTTTGGATTGAGTATGCTTTTTGTATACTACATGTTGTTTAGGTTTTATTTCTCCATCTACCCTGTCAGCTTGTGTCTTTTGATTGGGGGAATTGAGACCATTCATATTGAGAATTATTGCCAAAAGTTATGGAGTTATTCCTGTTGTTGCATTATTTTTCTGTTGTTGATATATTTCCTTACTTCTTTCTGCTCAATTGCACATCTTATCTTATGTATTCAGACTATTAGATATTTAGGTATTGCTGACTTCATTGGGAATTTCAAAGGTATTGTTGAGAATTTCCTTGTAACACTGGTTTGGATGTGTATGAATTTCTTGAGTTTGTCTTTGTTGTGGAAATTTCTTGGGTTTTCTTCTTTTTCTAAAGAATCAACTGGTACTAGGAATTGAACTCAGGATCATGTACATGCCAGGCAGGCGCTTGTGCCACTGAGCTATATCTCTGGTTCTTATTTTTCTATTTTTGAAAGAAGGTTTTGTAGGATATGTAAGTCTGGATTGGACATTTGTCCTTTAGGGCCTGCAGTACTTCACCACAAGTCTTCCTGGACTGTAAGGTTTGTGTCAAGAAATCTGCTATAAGGTGGGCATAATGTTGCACACGTGTAATCCCACCACTTGGGAGACTGAGGCAGGAGTATCACTGTGAGTTCAAGGTCAGTTTGAGCTACATAGTGAGTTTAAAACTAGCGCAGACTACATAATGAGACCCGGCTTCTCTCTCAGAAAAAAAAAAAAAAAAAAGTGTGCTGTCGTTATAATGGGTTCACCTTTATAAATGACTCTTCGCTCTACTCTAAGCAGCTTTTAAGAATCTGTCCCTGCCAGGTGCCTGGCCAAAATCCCACATTGCCTGTAAGAGGGGTATGGCAAAGGAGGAAATATAAGACAGAGAGAAAGTTAGTGATGCATAAAAGGGGGGCTGGAGAACAGTGCCTCAGGATGGGCAAAGTCCAAGACCTCTTCAGCTGGCCTACTTTTTATCGAGCACATGCACACACTTAGAGGGGGCAGTGAGTGAGCCCACGAGTGGCAGTGGCAATTGCGGTGGGCTAGTAAGAAGAGCAAAGTACGCTTGCAAGGATGTGATGAGGGTGAAAATTTTACTACTGCTATTGCATTGCTTTAAAGAAAGCTGTCAAGCTCAGCAGATCTGATCTTGCCCTGTGAGTGCCACTGCATCATGAGCCACTGAGGCTTCAGCTGTGCCAGGAGAAAGTGGGAGTTTCCGTGCCCCAGGCCTGCCCACAGTGCAAGGCAAAGATGGCTGTGGACAGATCCTAGCCTCCACTCAGAATCTGTGCTCCCCAGCATGTCCCTGTGTTGCATTTCTGCTGTGTTGACTATGATGTGGCATGGAGAGATTCTCTTCTGGTTGCAATTATTTGTGGCTCCATAGACCTCACTTTTCTGTATGTAATTCTTTCCCAATATCTGGATACTTTTTCTGCTGTTATTTCGGTAAACATGGCTTGTTATCCTCTTTGTCCTGTCTTCTGCTCTTCCACTTATTCCAATTAATCTTAGATTAATATTCCTTGTATCATCTAGTACCTGTCGAATCCTTTTTTTCAAATGTTCTCTTAAAGGTGGGTTTGATGGCACATACCTATAATCCTAGCACTCAGGAGGCTGAGGCAGGAGAGGATCATTGCAAGTTCGAGACCAGCTTGGGCTACAAAGTTAGCTAGAGGCCAGCCTGAACTATATATAGCAAGACCCTGTCTCAGAAAGACAAAAAAATAAGCGACTGTTAAAAACAGAGAAAGTTGTCTTGTTTGTAAGATATCTCTGAATAATTGCTCTTTGAAAGCACCCTTGCCTTCTTCTTTTCTTTCAAATATTTTATTTATTTGCTTATTTGACACAAGGTCTCACTACACAGCTCAGTTTCGTAGTAATCCTCCTATGTCAGCCTCACCAGTTCTGGGGTTACAGGAGTGTGCCACCACACCCAGCACATCACACCCAGGGAGCAAGGGCTGGCATAGCATGTGGTACTGCAGATTGAACCCAGGTCCTAGTGCTTGCCAGGCAGGTGCTTAGACCACTGAGCCCATCCTTGTTTTCTAAATATGGTATTTTAATTATGATATTGGCCACTTCTGCTGCCCATACTTTTAATATCATTTTTAATTTCCTGGATTTCCATTTTGAACTTTTTTTATGTACTCTAATTTGTTGCTAAACTAGGCCTTCATGTTTTCTATTATTTTGTTTAGTTCAGTTTACTTTTCATTAGTATCTTCTGTAAGCTCTCTGATGATCTCATTTATTACCTCCATTATCTCATGAGTCATATCTGTGAGCCTTCCAAGTGCTCCTCTGTTCTGTTCCTTAATCTCTTCTGTCACCCTTTGAATATCGTGGCTGCTGGGTTGTGCTTTCCTCCCCCTCAGTGCCCTGTGGATTGGCTTTGGTTGAGTTGGGAGTTTCAAGAGGTATTTTATGGCCTTGACTTTTCATGTTACCATTTTTTAAAATTTCTGTGTCTTATTTTGTCTTTATGTGTGCAGTTGCTTAGAATGGAAAGATTTCGGTGCTAGGATGGACCTTCTATAGTCTGCTTCTTAGTGATGCAGTGGAGTGTGGCTAACTCTGGTCCATGACCTCTGTCCCAAGATCTGATCATCTCTATGAACATGGACCTAGCGGGTAAGGTAAGCACCCTAGCACTCAGCTCTCCAGGAGCTGTTATTCATGTCACAAAGCTAATCCAGGTGTTGTCATACAGAGAAATCCTATTACTAACAACAACTATTTGAACCCGATAATACTAAGCAAGACAAGAGCAAGTAGTAGTGTCCAGGACAAACTGGATATTGATGTTTTGTTTGTTTGTGTTTTGCAGTACCGGGGATCGACCTCAGGACTTTGTGCTTGCAAGGCAAGGACTTATGCCATGAGCTATCTCCCATGCTGATAAAATGGATATTGACATACCAAAGAACCTTAGAAAAGATACCCTGAAGCTTAGAAAAAGTATCTAGAATTATGCTATAAAACCTAACACAAACAAAATATTGACATATCACAAATATCTACTAAATATGATAACTCTACTTCCACTAATAGTATAAAATAATTCATCAGTAGTAATATAGAATTAACTAAGGATTAATAAAGCTTATTGGCTGTACTATTAAAGATATAAAAATAGTTGATAAGAAGAGAATACAAAAAGACGAATTTGAAAAATTAATCTGTGGTGTTGTGAAAGAAGAGAGAAAAACGAGATAAAGGACCCTATTATGAAGTAGAATACTTATGGTATTAAATAAAGGTAATAGAAAAAGAAAAATAGAAGATAAAAGAAAAACAGAGAACAAAAATGTATAAAATTAAAAGGAAAAAAAGAGAAATGAATAAAAAAAATTCTCTATTTTTGAATATGTTGCTTCCTTCTAGGATCTGCCCTGCCGGTGTCCAGCAAGTCTCTCTTTTCTCCCGAGCCCTGTGGTGTGCGGCTTTGTGAGGTGCACATCCTGACCCAGGACTGCTCTGCTTGCCCCAGGCTGTTGTAAGGTCCATGCTGACACATCTCCTTGCATCAGTTCAAGTTCAAGTACCTAATGCTGGCGGGGACTTTCAGCCCCAGCTGCTTTATGAGTGCAACTCCACTGTGCCTGGCTTCTCACCACAGGGAACAGAGCCCACGTCCTTCCCAGTCTGAGTTTCAGTTGTTCGGGAAATCTCTTTCTAGCTCATTCTCTGTCTGTGTTGGCATCCCATGGCTGCTTCTACCCTGTGGGAGGGGAGCCCTGAGGGAAATTTTTAGTTATTCTGAGTCTCAGATTCAAATGAGCAACTTCCCAGAATGATGCCTCATCAAGCACGGTCTGGTGACACAGCAGGTGCCAGCACCTGCATCCCTCTTCTGCTGCTGCCTGCCATGCAGAAGGGGTCCCCTTGGAGTAAAATTCGACACTCTTCTTACAGTTCGCAGAGGCAATGGACTCTGCTGCCATTTCTCCTGGCATTTCCCAGCCCAGGCACTTACCTTGCTTCCAGGAAACCTGCCTGGTTCTCGTCCCTGTGAACCTCAAGAGTTGGGGAGAGTCCAGATTGCTTCCTCCTTTGCTCTGGGTCGTGGACAACCTTTCCAACCCTCTGTAGCTTCTAATATTTTCTGTAAGCTCTGTCTGTCTGTCTGTCTGTCTGTCTGTCTGTCTGTCTGTCTGTCTCCCAATTCTAGATTCTGATAGTAGAGAGGCTGAATTTTACCAATTATCTCTCTGCCAGTTTCTTTTTCTGTTTGTTATAGTTTTAATTTGCATTCCCTAATGAATAATGGTGTTGGGCATCATTTGGTACACTTTGGCCATTCCTGTTTCAATGAAATATCTACTGAAATGTTGCTCATTGTATTTTTAATTGATAGGTAGGTCTTCTTGTTGAGTTATTAGAATATTTGTGTGCTTTAAAAAGATTCCTTATCTGATACACGATTGGCAAATATTTTCTCCCAGACTGTAGTCTCTCCTTTCATTTTCTCAGTTATCTTCCAAAAAGAAAAAAGTTTTAATTATGATGAAACTAAAATGATCAGCATTTTTCTTTTAAAGATCTTATTTTTTGTGTCATACCTTAGAAATCCTTTCCTAGTCTGTGCTCACAAAAGCCTTCTCTAGATTTTTTTTTTTTTTTTTTTTCAGTACTGGGGATTGAACTAAGGACCCTACACTTGCCAGGCAAGCACTTAGTCCCCTGAGCTATTTCCATGGCCCATTGTTTCAATGATCTGCACACCAGTTATTTAGTCAGCACTGCACTGTCTTCAGTATTACAACTTTAGATAAAATTCTCCAATTTCTTTTTCAGAGTTGTTCAAATTTTTCTGAATCCTTTGCATTTTCATAAAATTTTAGCATCAGCTTGTGTCTTAGTTACTTTTCACTCGTTGCTGGGACAAATACCTGACACTCAAAATGAAGGAAGGA
Organism: Myocastor coypus; assembly: GCA_004027025.1. NCBI lineage: Eukaryota > Metazoa > Chordata > Mammalia > Rodentia > Myocastoridae > Myocastor > Myocastor coypus. The sequence continues at coordinate 11,008 of PVJA010036976.1, forward strand.
AAAGTTTATTTAGCTCACAGTTACTGGAGGTTTCAGTCCCTATTCGGCTGGCCCAAGGCTGAGTAGAACAGGGCAGAGAGCATCCAGTTCATGGCAGCGGGATGGCAACAAAATGGTGGCAGAGGCAGCAAATGAATCAGGAAAACAGCAACAGCTCTAGTCTGTCTCTCTGTCTCTCTTTATATTCCTATCAGGCTCTCTGCCTTAGGATATCCGCCCTAGACTACACCCATAGTCTCAGCCTTACTCAGACCAATAATCCCATCAGTACTAAAACACATAATCCCAGTGACTCATGAGTCAAGTCTCAATCTGTAGAAGTTCCCGCCCAGCGACTACATGAGGCTTTGGGGGGACAACTAGACATAAACCATAACAGCTTGCCAAGAAATCTAGTTGACACTAAAGATCAATTTTTGCATGAAGACTATCTTAACAATATTGCACCTTCTAAGCATGAGCATTGCATACATTCCATTTGTTTAGAGTTTCTATAATTTCTCTCAGTAATGCTTTGAAGTTTTTAGTGTATAGGTCTTGTACTTTGTTAAAATCATTCCGAAGTACTTTTTTTTCCCAAGTGCTATATTCTTTTTCCTCTTTTTATGAAGGGACTTGTTTTAAGTTAATTTTCCCTGTATTTGTTAATAGTGTGTCTGACACATTATTAGGTAGTTTATTCGTTCTAGTCGATTTTTGTAGATTCTGTAGGCTTTGCTACATACGAGATCATGTCACCTGTAAACCAGGAGAGGTTTACCCCTCCAACCTGTATGTCTTTAATGTCTTTTCTTGTCCTGTGACACCAGCTAGGATTCTCTGTATGAAGCTAAATGCAAGGGATAAAGAAGAGAAAAACATTCTTTTTCTCTTTCATTGTGCTCTTGTCAGAGAACCAGGATACTCTCTTTTTAAAAGGAATCTTGCTATCTCTTCCACAAAGAAGGTAAAATTATTCTGCTTCTTTTGGCAAACTCTTCAGCATCTCCTCCCACTTTCTTTCCTCATGGATCTATGAAACTCTAATTTCATATATAAGGTGAATGACACCAATACTTTTCAAAAGTCCCTCTGAAGCAGCCTCAACGTCTTAGCCACACAGTTAGTGCCTCAGACCAACAGCACCTGCTCTTTTTGGCCCCTTTCCATGGGGGTTCAGGGAGGGGGGATTGAAAATGAAGTGTGTAGGATGCAGATGCACTTCTGTGGGTATACTGTCCCTGTCCCCCTGGAGGGCTTCCCACTTTCCTCTGTGGGTTTCTATCATTCCTGTCTCTAAGACCCACCCCTGGGCTCCATCTCTCTCTCCCTCCCTCCTTCCCTGAGGCAGCCTTTGGGCCTTGAACAACCCATCTGTGACCCTGGGGTCTGTAACTGTCTCACGCCCCGCGCTCTTTTGGCCTAGATAGTGCACGTCTGGGTAGCAGCTCTGCCAGCATTTCCAGCACATGCCCAAGGCTGTGAATTACAAAATTCGCTTTTCTCAAGTCAGTTCAAGATAGCCTGGCATGAGTCCCTCATTCTCCTTTGTCAACCGGGCAAAGACTCAGTTGTTCACCCAGCCCTGTCTCTTGTGGCGAAGCAGCCCTTCCCTTGCCCTTCCTTGCTCCTTTAGATGCCCTGCTTCTGCCTTTCTCTTGAACTTGCTTTGAAGTACACAGAAAATCTGCTTGGCCCACTGATACCAGGTAGTTGGCTACTCCACATTTTCACCTTCCCTTTCTGCCTGGGTGGGGCCACTCTGGGATGGACAGGAGAAAGGTCAGAGCAGTTTGTCATAGGAAAGCTCACTGGGTGCATGCTGTTTTGCTGTTGGACAAGAATAACCAAAACAACACCAACTAGAAAGTTTCTGAAGACTCAGGCACAGCCTGTTGCCCGTGCAGGCCTCACCCGGAGGTCAGCATGTGCTTACTGTAGATGATAGAGGTGAGTACCTGTAGGTCCTAACAAATACAGATGTTTCTTGTTTCCTTTAAACACCAATCTTTTCAGGAAGACCCCTTTCGGCCTTGTGCCTTCCTCCTCATGCCTTTTCCCCTGTCAGTGCCTAAATTCCATCCCCTTCCACTGATCCCCTAGATTACCTCCTGCAAAACAGTGTGACAGTTATTTCTACCTGGAAGCTTCTCTTTTCTAACTACAAGCAGTTTGGCTCTACATTTTTTTTTTTTTTTTTCAGCACCTTGGTTTTCTACTAATTTCTTCTGGATATGTTTAGTCCTGAAGTTGGAATTATAAGAAACCTTATTCCTAATTCCAAATCCCTTGAAGCCCCAAAATGCATCTTTTCCCACTCTGTTCATTACCCAGTTCAGTTCTTGGCCCACAGAATGCTGACTGACTGCCACAGAATCCCACACATGCCGTGAGCGCCAGGGTGTTGGAAGGTCGACTTCGAATGGCTCCTTGGATCAGGAAGAGCTAGTACCCTTTCCATTGCTGCCTAACTCAAGCTGCCTAGAGCCTGGCAGCCTTCTCCTGTGTTACCTAAGCCATGTTTGTTGGGGTTAACGGTTGATTTTGTACTTCTTTAGCTCAAAGAAAAGGTTAGGGGCTGGGGAGATAGCTCCGTGGCACAAGTGCCTGCCTGGCAAGTGCAAGGTCGTGAGTTTGAACTCCGGTCCCACCAAAAGAAAAAAAAAAAAAAAAAAAAGAAAAGGTTTGATGGAAAAGGCAGTAGAAATTCCTGGAGAGGAGCTATTATTTTAGAGCAGATCTTCTGAAGCCTTGAGAAACAGTATATAAATGATGTCCTCACCAATGTGTATGATCCCAGTGACAGGGTCTGTAATTAAACAAACATCACGGGTCTCACTTGGGAATTTTTAAGAAATGTGGAAGCCCAAGCCGCACCTAGATCTGAGTCAGAATCTGCATTTTAACAAGGTCCACACCCTTGATACATTAAAATCTAACTATCCCTTCTCACTCTCTCTTAGGTATTTACTGTAGATCAAACTTGGCACCTTGCTCTTGCCAGGCAGGCACTTATGCTGCTGAGCTATCTCCCCAGCCCTAACAACCTCTTCTTTGGGAGTGATTTCACTGGGATGAGTTAAACTTGGGCAACCTGAACCTTTCCCACCACAGAGATGGGAGGTTGGGAGCTAGGGAGGAGGAGAGAGGAACTTTGAGCAGCCCCAGCTCTTGCATCCTCGATATAATCCCAAGAGCCTACCTGCTGTCCCTACCTTTCTAGATTGGCAACTATCTAATAATTGAACTGTCTGTTCTGCTTGTTATTTGTGTTTGTTCTTCTAATTACTAATGGTGCTGAAAGTGGACTGCATGTGTTTGGAGGAGCAGAAAACTGTTAATGAGCCCAAGGAACAGGTTTGAGGGGGAGATGCCTGGCCTGTCACCACCCTGTGCCTTGAATCCATGTTCATCCACCCAGCCAGTACTTCCTACGGTGACTATGAATGCTCTTGCACTGTTTCTGCTTTTTCTAGTTTCTGGCATTTTGGCTTTTATCTTGTTTCAGATTTTTAGCTTGCTCGCTAGCCTCCAGCTTGATTCTTGCATCTGACATTCAAACCATCAAGAGATAATTTTCAAAATACCTTCATTATGTTGGTATGCATGGAGGATTTAAAGTGAGTGGAAAGGGCTAGCCAAATGGCTCAGTGGATTAAAGTGCCTGCAAGCAGGTGCAGGGGCCAGGGGTTCGATCCCTGGGCCTGCAGTGCTGGCCCCACCCCCTGAGCATGCTGAGATAGCAAAGGAGACTGGGTGTGGTAGTGTGCACCTGTAATCCTAACTCTTGGGAGGCTCTAAACAGGCAGATCACTACAAGTCTAATTTAGTAGTGAAACCTTGAACACCCTATAGACACTTTCCTAAAATACAATTTTAAAAAAAAGAGAGAAAGAAAGAAATAACACTGAGACAGTTTCCAAACACATTAGTAGGACAGCCACAATAATTAATACAATGCATATTGTTGTCTTCATAGTAGTTGTTCAGGTTACAAGATGCAGACGTGATAATTTTTCTAAACACTATTAATACAAATATTTCTTATAATTGAACTAATAGAAAGTAGTTGTATGCATAGTCCAATATTCCATAATAGTAGTAGGTTATCAGCAAAACTGGCAATGTCAGAAGCTGTTGACTTGTGCCTTTTACAGCTCAACATACTTACCTGGCTTTACTTTTTATGCCTCATGGTTAAACTTTTCTGCTGCATCATTAAGACCAAGTTTTGTTTAGTTTTTTTTAACTTTTTTAAAGAAGACACATTTATTAAGTGTCCTAATCAGACAGTTACATTTAGCCACCAACAGCATGGGCGCAGAAAGGTCTACATTAAAACCCTTTGTTGGAATGCTTTACACTTTCCACAGAACAGAAACTAAAATAACCTGTTACACAATCAGTTACAAATACAGTCCTCAAGTTTTTTGCCCATATGCATGAGTATTGTTTAAAACATGTCTTCTTTGTAGCAGCTAGGCCCTGCCACCACTGTGCTTGGCTGAGTTCACAAATCTGTTGTAACCTGTAGCTTCCCTGGCTCTCCTCTCCTGATAAGCTTTGTTTCTTGGAAGTGTTTAAAATCTTCTGCCACTGCCATAGCTACTGCTACTGCTGGAGCCACCATAGTTGACTTCATGGTTTGGCAAAATATTGGCCTCCACCACCATAGGGCCCAGAGCTTCTGCCTCCAAAGTTTCTTCCCTTCATAGGTCCAAAATTTGACGACTGACTGTCGTAATTGCCAAATGCATTATAGCTTCCACCATCTCCATAACTGTTTCCATCATTACAAAACCCATTGTAGCCATCTCCACTGCCACCATAGGCCCCACCACAGTTGCCACTGAAGTTTCCTCCATGACGAAAACTGTCATTGTCACCAAAACCACCTCCATAACCACTACCAAAATTTCCAGAACCACTTCAACCTCTTTGGCCGGATGAAGTACTAGCCATCTCCTGCTTCAGCAGGCCTTTCCTCACTTCACAGCTGTGGCCATACACAGTGTGGTGTTTCCGAATGACAATCTTATCCACAGAATCATGGTCATCAAAGATTATAAAAGCAAAGCCCCTCTTCTTTCCACTTAGTCTGTCATAATTTCAACCATTTTGATTTTTCCATATTGTTCAAAATAATCTTGTAGGTGATGTTCTTCAGTATCTTCTTTAATGCCACCAAGAAAAATCTTCACAGATAAGTGGGCACCTGGTCTTTGAGAATCTTTTCTTGAGACAGCTCTCTTTGGTTCCACAACTCTTCTGTCCACTTTGTGTGGCCTTACATTCATGGCTGCATCCACCGCCTCCACAGTGGCATAAGTGACAAACCCAAAACTCCTGGAACACTTGGTGTTTGGGTCTCTCACTACCACGTAGTCTGTGAGTGTTCCTCATTGCTCAAAATGACTCCTCAGACTCTCATCAGTTGTTTCAAAGTTCAGCACTCCGATGAAGAGCTTTGGTAGTAGTTCAGGCTCCTTGGGAGACTCTGACTTAGACATGATGGCTGTCAGAAGAAAAACTAATGATGCTTCCTCCAAGGTGTCCACCAGAAGAAAGGAATAAGCTACTGAGTGCACTCCAAGGCCAAGTTAAAGCAAGGCCTGTATAACAAAACATGAAACTTTTGTTTCTGACCAGGTCAGTTAAGTCCCTTCAGGATTTACCTTGAAACCATGTGCAGTGTTTTGTAGAACTTTTGTCAGTGTCAGCCATGTGGATGAGTCATGGCCATTGATTGACCAGTTTGCTACCTATGAAAGCCTGAGAGAATGTTTTCTCTCTAGGTTACTCTCCTTAGGCGCTCTATACATCATAGATCCCTTTCCTATGTGGCCCCATAATCTCCTTTAACAAAAAATTTGTAACATCACTGAGTTATAGAATGTTACAGTTCAGGTTATTTTATGTCCTGAGTCCTCACTGATATTGAAAAGCTAGGGCCAAAATTGAACATTTTCAAAGATATATGTATATATTTATTTGATATTTGTATTTCTTCATCTAAGAAGTATATATTCATCCCAGATTCCTGTTTTTGGATTGAGTCTTTGAATTTGAGGGAACTGATATTTTTCAATTCTTTATGTGTTCTAGATAGAAGTCCTTTGTCTTAGGAACAATTTAGGAAAAAAAATTCCCTACTCTGTGGATAGTCTTTTCATTCCATTGGTGATTACTTTTGATGTGCAAAAGCTTTTTAATAGGATCAGATTCAGGACTGATGAGATAGCTCAGCAGTCTAAAGCGCCTGCTTAGACAAGCTTAGGGAGGCTTAAGCAAGAGTAGGGACCACAGTTCAATCCCCAGAACCACGTGCGACATCAGCCCCACTCCCAGGACTGGCTGAGCCAGCCACACACACAAAAAGATGAGATCCTGAAAACAGGAAGATCACTATGAATCCAAACTATATAGTAAGACCCTGTACCAAACACACACACACACACACACACACACACACACACACACACACACACACACACACACACAGAGAGTGAGATCCTACTTTTGGATGCTTTGAAGTATTTCCCATACATTTTGGGTTTTGTTAGTGAACTCTCTACCTATACCTATATCTTCAAGATTTCTACCTACTTTCTGTTCCAATAGATTTAGTCTTTCTCTTTTAATATTCAGATCTTCGATCCATTTTTACTTCAGTGCATGGTAATAAACATGGGACTGCTTTTATTTATTATTTTGTATTTGGTACAGGATCTCACTACACAGTTTGGACTTGTGGTGATCTACCTACATGGCATGTGGTGTCAGGGGTTGAACCCTTGAGCTTGCCTAAGCAGGTGTTTAGTCTGCTGAGCTACTAGCCAGTCCAATAGGTCTAGTTTTAGACTTTGACATTTACAGAGCCAGTTTTTCCAGCACCATTTATTAAAGAGGCTATTGCACCATTTATTGAAGAGGCTATCTTTCTTCCAGTGACTATACTCAGTCCATTTGTCACAGATAAGGTAGCTGAGTGTTTGCAGTTGTGTTTACAGCCTCTAATCTGTTCCACTGGTCCTCAGTTCTAGTTTTTGCCAGTACCATGCTGATTTTATCACAGTGAGGCTAAAACAATTAAATAACTTTCTCAAAGTCCTAGCTAACTTAGTGGCACACATAGAATTTAGACTTAAATATCATCATCTCAAAAGTCTATCTAATGAAGATTGGCATTTCTAGCTCAAAATTGCATGGCTCTGCAATGCATAGCTATTAATCTTTTACATATAAAGGTCTTTCCACCTTATTTTTTTTTTTTTTTTTTTTTGGTGGGACCAGGGTTCAAACTCACGACCTTGCACTTGCCAGGAAGGCACTTGTGCCACGGAGCTATCTCCCTGGCCCCTTTTCCACCTTATTTTTAAAAGTCTGTCTTAACCTCTCTATAAAAGCCTATCTTCTTCACTGTTGTGCCCAGGACATTGTTTTTGCCAGAGCCCAGGATATTGGCTCAACTATCACATATTCAACATCTGTGGAAGGAAGGAAGAAGGTTGTTTGAACCATATCCTGGGATCCACCCTATAGCCACAGCGGCTTCTCAAGCTGGAAACAAAGTAATTAACCTCAGTTTCCTGGCTTGTACATATAAATCACTAAGACCACCTTCACTGGTACTCGCAAGAAAGAGTTAAATGTGATGAGTTAAACAAAGCATCTGGCAAGTGTCTGGCACGTGGTAAACGCTCAATACTCGTCAGCTATAGTAACTCTTACTACAATTGTAATATGTGAGTCCTTCAATTTTGTTGAGAAGTGCCCAGTTTTTGTGACCAGCAAGACTTGTCCTTGTAAGGGCTGGTTCTATGCAATTGGAGTTGGTCTATTTGTTTGTTTGTTTCTTTCTTTCTTCCTTTTTTTTCCCCCCTTTTTGAGGCAAGGTCTTGCTATGCAGTTCAAGCTGGCCTTGAGCTCACTTTTGTAGCCCAGGCTGGTCTCGAACTCACGCTGATCCTCCTGCCTCAGCCTCCCGAGTGCTGGGATTACAGGCATGTGCCACTATGCCCAGCTGTTCTATTTCTTTCTTGACCATATCCTTTTAGTCTTCAATTCATTTGAGACATAATGTTCAAACTGAGATTTTAGTTGCCTATCTGAAGACAATATATTAGATCACAGAATAACATGTTCTGTGTTCGTATCATTTCCTGATAACTCAGGTCTGACATACTAACACCTGGGGCCCAGAGTTTTAAGGAGGCCAAAGCCCAAGAATTCATATCTCTTTTGAAAGAGAGAACTTACTTCCTTTAGCTTCTATAGCAAAACTCTCATCTGCAGCATCAAGTAACCCAAGACATACTACAATAAAGGGATTTATTATACTTGAATTCCATTAGATCAAAACTATTTGTGTTTCTTGGATCTTGGGAAATATAAAGAAGGAATATCCCAGAAATATTCTTGCTTTTGTGTAACCATTTCAGAAGTTTTAAGTTTCAGAGTAAATATACTGATGCTTATTGACATTGATTTTTATCTGGTGCAGAGTGATAAGGATGCCTGTTTATAACTCCTACTATAGGCCCATCCCAGACTTGGCCATTCAGTAGCTCTGCCAATCTAGTCCAAAACAAAATATTGCTTTCTTACTTATGAAAGTTTCCTATTCATTCATTCATTCATTCATTCATTCATTCGATAAATATTTATGGAACCTCCTAGAATGGCAGCCACTGTGCAAGGTGCTAGAAGTAGTAGTGAACAGTGTTCTCTCATTCTAATGAAAGAAGATGACCAGTAATAAAACAAACACAATTCATAAACAAGAAAAATGAGAAGAAAAGAAAAATATCAGAGAATGAGATGAATATAGAAAATGAGAATATGGTAATCCCTAGATAGTAACAAGTTGAGCGCATTGCATAGAGCTGTGAGCTAAGAGTTCTCTAAAGAAGCAATTTTTTTTAAGGAATTTTATTTTATTTCTTGTTTCAGAACTTTTATTTGCTTATTTATTTTTCTGGCCGGCTCAGCCTGCCCTGAGGGAAGGGCTGGTGCAGCATGTGGTGCCCGGGATCGAACCTTGGTCCCTGCAGCCGCCTAATCTTTCCTAAGAAGGCGCTTTAGACCACTGAGCCATCTTGTTGGGCCCCTAAAGAAACAATTTTTAAGCAGAGACATATTTAACATCTGAGCAAAACAGCTTTCCTGGAAGTGAAAAATGTAAGTTTCAAAGTCCTAAATTCGAAGGAACTTAACATTCTCTCCCTACCTTCCTCTATTTGTGACCTTCGTTAAAGCATGAATTTTAGAATCAAGAACAGGATGACAAAGTGATTTTTAAGATGACAAAGTGATTCTTCCAACTATGCATTACCTCTTTCAGTCTTGTTAAAACTTTCTAAAATGTGAATCAGAATTTTTCTGGAAACTTCTATAATTTCTACCTTGCTGAACATACCTGCCATATGCACCTGTTTAATGTGGGGTGCATTAAAAACTTTAGTATTTGATCAAGAAATTTGCCTGGTAAATTGGGTATGTTTTTTCCCCCCATATTTCTGGAATGAAGTTTATAGTATCCAAAGTGCATCTAATTTTATTTTTAGAAATTTGTTCTTGCATTTTATGTTGAATTAAGAATAGTTTCTTCCACTGGGCGAGGTGGCTCACGCCTGTAATCCCAGCACTTGGGAGGCTGAGGCAGGAGGATCGCTGCGAGTTCGAGACCAGCCTGGGCTACAAAAGTGAGCTGAAAGCCAGCCTGAACTGCACAGTGAGACCCTGTCTCAAAAAGCAAAAAAAAAAAAAAAA
>PVJA010036977.1:0-20708 GCA_004027025.1 Myocastor coypus
TTTTTTTTTTTTTTTTTTTTTTTTTTTTTTTTTTTTTTTTTTTTTTTTTTTTTTTTTTTTTTTTTTTTTTGTCTTTTTGAGACAGGGTCTCGCTATGCAGTTGAGGCTGGCCTTGAGCTCACTTTTGTAGCCCAGGCTGGTCTCGAACTTGCACTGATCCTCCTGCCTCAGCCTCCCGAGTGCTGGGATTACAGGCGTGAGCCACCATGCCCGGCTTACTATACCTTTTTAATATATCTTAAAATACAATGGTGCTATGAGTGTAGTTTTGTTCTTTTTATTCAAAATTGCTTTTCTTTGGCTATTTGGGATTATTTGTGGTTCCATACAAATTTTAGGATTATTTTATATTTCTGTGAAGAACAATATTCATATTTTGATAGGGATTTCACTGACTGTGTTACCATAAATTTCTTCTAAGTTTAAATTATTTATTTTATTAATACATGTTCACAACACATGCAGTTTACAATCATCGTAAGGAATGCATACATATACATACCTTAGTTTGATCCTATTTTTCAATCCCCTTCTCTCCCACTGGCCTTTCTTATCAAATTAATCCTCTTTTCCCATGTTTGTTCTTGTCCATACCATTAATCTTGTCCCATGTTTATGATATATACTATTTATATTCTATCATCAATGTTTCATAGCTTTCAGAAATTATATGTAAATGACCATGTTGTCAGCAAAACTTCTTGTCATGTGGTTATGTTCACTTCTTCCTTTTCTATTTAAGTGCATTTTGTTTCTGATTATTATCTAATTCATCTGGCTAGGACTTTTGTTACTATGTTAAACAAAAAAAGGTGAACATAGACATTCTTGTCTTGTTCTTGAAAGCTTTCAAATTTTTACCATTGACTTTGACACTGAGTATGGGCTTGTCATGCACAAACATAGTAAGGATTTTTTTGTTTTCTTGTTTTTTTTTTTTTTTTTTTTTTTTTTTTTTTTTTTTTTTTTTTTTTTTTTTTTTTTTTTTTTTTTTTTTTTTTTTTTTTGCTATGGGGAATCAAACACAGGACCCCTGAATATATTTATTAGGGGAAATAAAGCTTCTAGCTTCTATCAGAAAGACAGAAGAGGTTCCAAGTGGGTTGCTGTGTTTTTGTTTTTCTTTCTGGTTTTGTACTGGGAATCAAACTCACAGCCTTATACTTGCCAGGAAGATGTGGTGCTGCAGGGCTATATCCCCAACCCTTAGCCTAGCCGTATATTGGAGAACAGTTCTTCTATAACTAATTGTGACAGTTTTTATCCTTAAAGGATGTTGAATTTTACCATCTGGAATTTATTTTTCTATTGAGACAATGTTTTTGTTCTTCATTCTGTCAAAAAGGTAAATCACACTTACTGATTTGGGTATGGTGAGCCATCCTTTCTTATCATGGATAAATCTCACTTCAACACTGTGAATGAAGGGATGTTTGTTGTCCTTCATTTTTGCATTTCTGGGTATCAAAGCTAGGGCCTCGTGAATACTTGGCAAACAGTCTAAAACTGCACTATATTTTCATTCTTTTTTTTAAATCTTTCTGAGACAGGTTCTCACTATGCAGTGCTAGCTGGCCAAACTGAACTAATGAGTTTCCTCATGAACTCACTTTTGTAGCCCAGGCTGGTCTCAAACAGCGATCCTCCTGCCTCAGCCTCACAAATGCTGGGAATAATATAGGTGTGCACCACCATGCCTAGATATTCTTTCATTCCTGAATGTTTTATTTTTATTGCTTTTTCAAAAGCCCCAGGACTAATAGTAATTATCAAATGAGGTTGCCATTAAAAAGCAACTTTCTTCATAGTATAAGAAATTATTTCTGATGTACATTTTAAAGAGCTTTTCCCTAATTTACTAAGCTGGTCACATCCATGGCTAAAATACCTACTTCCTTTCTTTGATTGTGTTTTATACATGGAAGACACAGGATCACTAATATTTATTTTATGTATATGGTCATGTATCAGCTAAAAAATCCAAAGTCCTGTCACTGAGAGAATACAAAGCTGAAGAAGAGGCAAGTGAAGAGGAAACACAAGGATAAAAACAAATGACAATATTCACCCAGAAAGTTTTTGTAGAAACTTTTGCAAAGATCTGTATATTCCTTGTAGAAGCTTTGAAACATGTACTACAACTCTGCAAGGTTTTCATTCATAAAGTAGAACATTCATGATGATGAAAAGCAAGGTAATCTATGATTTAGAGAAGAAACAAACCTTGCAAACCAAATGGATAAATTTTTTAAAAAGAACCGCACATGCTCAAGAAACACCTCTGGCAGATCCTTCAGGCGCATTCCAGAAGGCACTGTTGTCATTAGGAGGCAATACCCCCATGCACATTACTACCACTGAAGACTTTCCAATATGACAACATGTGGAAATAAAGGAAAACAGTGCTGATGATCCTGACCATTTTTCGGTCTATGACAAAGCATTGTCGTAGTTTTTAACAAAGTTTAAACATTCAAATAAAAAGATTAAACATAAAGACGGAAAATGTTTTTGTTTTTTTTTTTTTTGTTTTTGCGGAACCAGGGATTGAATGTAGGCCCTTGTGCTTGCCAGGCAAGCACTTATTCCACTGAGCTGTCTCCCCAGCCCCCTGGAAAAAGTTAATTTATAAAGTTAAAAATGTTACAATGAGCTAAGGTTAAATTACTATTTTTTTGCGTTTTTTTATTGTTTAAATTTAACAATGGTTATATTACATATTTTCATCATGAGTTCAGTTTAGATTAATACATATAGGTATATAAGATTGATCAAACAATTAAACATTAACCTTTCTAAATCCACATTATAAATTACTATTAAAGAAAGATTAATATATTATCTTTGTTGTTTTTGTTGTTGTTTTGGTACTGAAAATTGAACTCATGAATTTGTGCTTTGCCAGGCAGGCATTATGCCACTGAGCTATATCCCCAGCCCAAGATAAATATTTTCTATAAATTTAGTGTAGCTTATATGCACACTTTAACATTGACAGTTGTGTGCAGTGCTGTTCTTGGGCTTCACATTTCCTCATCACTCACTCAAGGACTCAATAAGAAATATTCCTGGTCTGTTAAGCTCCAATCATGGTAAGCACCTGATACCATTTTAATATTTTAGTGAATCTTTTCTCCGTTTATTTTTAGATCCAGAAACTATATTCTGTTACAGTTGCCTACATTATCTAATACCTTAACATGTTATACAGATTTATAGCTACAGAGAAATAGGCTAAACCATCTGGCCTTGATGTGTAGTGAGCTTTACCATCTACATCTTTTAGAACATCTCTTCATAGTTAAGAAATACATGATAATAACATCTTATTTTCTAGGCTTTAGTCTGAGGGAACATTAAATGATTTAAGATACACACACTCAATTTCTTATTCAGGGTAGTTTAAGATTTTCTTCATGTCACGTTACCAGCCAACAACAAAGTTAAAAGTTAAAACAGACACTAGAATGAGTTCGGTGGCTCTTTTATGGGATATTATATAGGGATCTGATGAATGGACTGGAAATAAACCTAAAGTATGTGATCAATTTGGTAGGGCATAAATCACTTCATTAACAGCATTTTCTTCTCCCATGTTTTCCAGACATTTGTTTTCTTATTTAATTCTTTTAGAGTCATTGTCCTACTTCAAATGGGAAAAGGAAAGATAAGAGGCTGTATGAAACCAATCAGTTTTGCAAGCAGGTTGCCCTCATAACATAGGGAAACACCGCTTACTTCCGTAATTCCTTTAGCACCTATTCTGCCCATATTTCCCCAGAAGCCATTCCTGCTCTCATCCCTTGAGCCATTCCTCACTATGACTCTTTGGTGATCTGTGATCTTAAATCATTTTTTAAACTCAATCCGATCCCCCAGTGGAAGTCAAATTGACAAATATATGTCAAGTTTTCTGCAGTATCCAGAAATATATGCTTTCTGAAGTACTCCAGAAAGATACCCATTTTCCATCAATGGGCAAAAAAAAAACCACTCTTTCTTCATATAACACATGCTCTGGTACTCCTCTCCACACATTCACATGGGCGAATACCTATAACCAAATTATAGATATTAATAATTGTCAAGCACTTGACTAGATGTGTTCTTATATTCTCTGTTAGCTAGAATTCATAAGGGTGCTCATCAGGAGCAGGAGTAAAGTTGTCTTTAGTGTTCTAAAGTATGATACTGGATACGACTGAAAAACACCTATCCTTTCTACCTTGTAGTAATATCTCTATGTATACAGCAAAATGACAATGGCATGCAGTTTTGAATCATACATATCCCTGTGTGGATATCAGTTCTACCACTTACTAGCTTGTAACCTTCAGCAATGTATTTCATCTTTATCTCATTTTCCTTATCTGGAAAGGGGATTATAAAAGGATATTATATATTATCTGTTGTAAGAATCAAGGGATATAATTAATTTTTTGTAGTGTCTGCCACATTATTAGTAATTCTTGATAAATACAATTTTTCCTGCTACCTTTATTTTTGAAGGTAGTTTTGTATAGGATGGACAGTGATATATAGGAAGTGTAGGGCTGGGAATGTAGCTCAATGGTACAAGCCTAAGGTCCTAAGTTCATTTCCTGGTACAAAAAAAGAAAGTGTAGTTAGGATGTTAAATTCCAATTCTGTTACTTGGTTTCATAGTGACCTCAACGAATTACTTCACCTAAGTATCAGTTTCTTCTTCTATAAGGCATAAAATATAATACTGTTATAAAGTACATGATTCAGCCGGGCGTGGTGGCTCACGCCTGTAATCCCAGCACTTGGGAGGCTGAGGCAGGAGGATTGGTGCGAGTTCGAAACCAGCCTGGGCTACAAAAGTGAGCGCAGGACCAGCCTCAACTGCATAGCGAGACCCTGTCTCAAAAAGACAAAAAAAAAATAAAAAATAAAAAAATAAAATAAAGTACATGATTCTTAATTGTCATTACTGTTAGTCTCAGATTTAGTACATGTATTGTCTGTAAGCCCCTTCTATTCTATTTTTTTTTATTATTATGGCCAGCTCAGCCTGCCCTGGGGGTGGGGCTGATACAGCATGTGGTTTGGGGATTGAACCATGGTCTCTGCAGTTGCCCAAGATTTCCTAAGCTGGTGCTTTAGGCCGCTGAACCATCTTGACGCCCCCCGCTTCTTTGTTTTCTTTGGGAGCATAGAACTTGTTTTTTGAAATCGCATTTTCTTCAATTTAGTTTCTTTTCTATTAGTATATGTTTGTAATACATAAGAACCTTCCTCTTGGAGAGTCTCAATCATGCTAATTTTCCTTTCCTTTCCATTCTCTACCATCTTTCTTTTATTTAGCTCTTTACTTATATTTAGGGTTTCTCTCATATAAGAGAAACCATGCAATATTCAACCTTCTAAGTCTGATTTATTTCAGTTACTATTATGGTGTCAAGGTTCATCCATTTTCCTAAAAATGACACCATTTTATCCTATTTGTGGTTGAGTAATATTCTTTGTATGTATATATACCACATTTTCTTTACACATTCATTTGTTGTTGGGCATATAGGTCCATGGGTTGTGATGATATAACATGGGTATTCATACATCTTACAGTATTGTCTCAGCTACTTTTCAGTCATTGCTTGGACAAAATACTTGACACCCAAAATTGTGGAAGAGAAGGTTTATTTAGCTGACAGTTAGTGGAGGTTTCAGTCTGTACTTGGCTAGCTCCCAGGCAGAGTGGGAGCAGCAGTTCATGGCAGCATAAAACAATGAACAGCAAAGGGAAGGACAGCAGCTATAGCTTCTTGCAAGTGTCTCTCCCCTCCTTATATTATAAGCAAGCTACCCTGGGTTGGTGGTGTAAAACTCACATGTTGTTTATACTCTCTTCTTGAACAGGATGAGGATGTTTACAAATTAAGAATCCTGGATCCCTGCTGAGTCACTTAATTAATCGTTTAAGCTTCTCACGTTGACACTGTATATCAACCACTACAATCCATCCTTGTCAACTCGGCAAATAGATTTTTTTTGTATTATGGCTGGCTCAGCCAGCCCTGGAGTGGGGCTGGCACAGCATGTGGTGGTGGGGATCGAACCATGGTCCCTGTGGTTGTCTAAGCTTGCTTAGTAGGTGCTTTAAACCACTGAGCAATCTCTCTGGCCCTAGACATATTTCTTTAAACCAGTTTCCAGATACAATGACATGCTTACTGTTAACATTTTACAACTTAGATATTATAACAGCTTTAATAATCCTTAAGAATCATGACATTCGATACCTGGTCCCCAAAGACTCATCCACATCCCTTTATGTAAAAGACATTTAGACTATCTGCAAAAGTTGCCAAATTCCTAAATTTCAGCATTTCTGAAAACTCCAAGTCACAAGTCTCTTGCAAGATCTAAGGCAAACTCTTAGCTGTGAGCCCCTATACAAATGAAAATTTAAACACTTCCAGCATTCAAAGGCACAAGATAAACATAGACATAAGATACCAAAAGGTATACGCAGCAAAATACAAAGCACTGGGACCAAAACAAATCATAAATCCCACACAACAAACATTAAGTCCTGTAGTTCCATGTTGAACATCCAAAGCAACCTGTAATAAGTCGTGAGCCCCAAAATCCTTCTATGAGTCCACCCCTATGGCACTTCTGCTGGTAGCTTCCATGGCTTTTCTCTCAGGCCCTGCTTACAGCTTTCCTTAGACAAAGCAGACTCCTGTTTGTTTGTTTGTTTGTTTTTTCAAACTTCTGAGGTTTTCATGCAGTAGGCTTCTCACTCACATTTTTATATACTTCCCTATCACAGGCACATTGCCTGGCCTCCCAGGCCTTCTTAAATCTAGACTTAGACCTAGATTTAAGAACTATTGCATTCTGAATGTACCTAAAACCAACACTATGTAGATGATGCCAAGAGCTGCTGCCAGCTGGAGCAGTAGCCAGACTTCCTTCTCTCTTGGCTGTAGGGGTTAAGTGCCTGGATTGCTGAGCATTCTGACCCTGATTCTGAGAAACATTCTCTATGCTGGTGCCATAGTGTAATCTCATATGGCTGCCACCTCCATTGTGGAACATGATGTAGCTGTCACCTCCATTCTGGAACATGGTGTGGCTGCCACCTCCATTGTGGAACATGGGGCTCTACAGCCTTCTCAAAACAAAGTCCCTCACCCTTGTGATTCTGAGGCTGCAAAGGGTAAGAGCCTGCCACCTCCTGTGATGCCCTCAGGACATCTTTTCTACTTTTCTGTTCCTCCTGGGCAATGGAGATTTCAGCTCTATCTTTGTAGTCCACAGCCTTGCTGGCACTTCCTTTCTGACCAAACTCACATTTTAAATCATCCTGCTTGGTTCTTTGCTCTTGACTCTCAACATATATCTGACTAAAAGCCCCCAATAATGGCCATGCAACTGTTTCAACATTCAGCTGCCTTGAGATTTCTTTGCAAGATTAATTGCTCCATTGCACTTAATCTCAGTCTCAGGCAAAGTCCCTGGACAGGAACAAAATGCAAACAAACTTTCTGCCAAGATATAACATAAATCTTCTGACCTGAAACAACCAATGCAGTCCCTTTTCCCAGCATAAACCTCCCAAACATGGTCTTTACAGACAGGATTTCTATCAGCATTCTGATCTTTTGAGCTCTGGCCAGAATCTCCCATACAGAAAATCTGAAGGTGTTCCAGCTCTTTGGTAATAGGTGACATCTCTAAACCTTTCCTATCTCTTCTCATATGCCATTACCAAAAGCTCTTAAACATCATGTTCATGTAGTCACAATAATGACCCCACTCGTGGTACCAAACTTGTCTCAGTTAATTTTCACTTGCTGCTGAGACAAAATAACCTACACCCAAAATTAAGGAAGGAAAGGTTTACTAACTCATAGTTTGTGGAGGTTTCAGAGTATACTCGGCTGGCTTCGAGGCAGAATGGCACATGACACACAGCAGCAATTCATGGCAGTGGAAAACAGGAAACACCAAAGAGAAGGACAACAGCTGTGGCTTCTCACAAGATCCTCCTTATATTATAAGCAGGCTATCCTGGGTTGGGGATGTAGAACTCACACAATGTCCATGCACTCCTCTTGCACAGGATGAGAATATTTACAAAATCAGAATCCTGGTTCCCTCATGGGTAAATTAAACTTCTTCTCAAGTTGATACGATGTATCAACCACTGCAATTATAATGTCGTGAGCTCTTTCAAAGGGATTTCAAGAAAAAATATAGCTGAGTCAAATGGAATTTTTATTTTTACTTCTTTGAGTCATCTCCATACTGATTTCCACAGTGATTATACTAGTATATATTCTTACCAACAATGTAGAGGGTTTCTTTTTCCCCACAAGCTCCCCAGCATTTGTAGTTTTTTCCATTTTTCATGGTAGCCATTCTACCTGCCATTCCACAACTGTGGTGCTTCCTACGTAGAGTAAGGTAGAATCTTTTTTTTTTTTTTTTTTTTTTTTTGGAGACAGGGTCTCGCTATGCAGTTGAGGCTGGCCTTGAGCTCACTTTTGTAGCCCAGGCTGGTCTCGAACTCGCAGTGATCCTCCTACCTCAGCCTCCCAAGTGCTGGGATTCCAGGCGTGCGCCACCACGCCCAGCTAAGGTAGAATCTTATTGTTGTTTTTATTTCTCTTTCTCTAATCACCAGAGATGCTGAACAATTTTGATGGACCCATTGGCCATTTGTGCTTAATCTTTTGAGAAGCATTTATCCATTTCACTTGAACAGTCTTTTGATTCAATCGTTTAAGGGGTTATAATTTTTTTTAGTATTTTATATATTCTGATGTTTGAGATAGCTGGCAAAACTTTTCTCCATTCTGTACATTGTCCCTTAACTCTGTTGGCTACTTCCTTTGCTATGAATAAGCTTTTAAATTTGCTTTAATCCCATTTTTTTTTATATTTTTTATGTTATTTCACTGAAGTTCTGTTCAGAAACTCCTTGCCTATGACTATGTCTTCAACAGTTTTATCTATTTTATCTTCCAGCAGACTTAGTATTTCTATTTTTATATCTAGGACTTTGATCCATTTTGATTTTATTTTAATACAGAGTGAGACATATGCATCTGAATTCATCTTTCTACATATGGATAGTCATTGTTCCCAACACCCTTTCATAAAGGAGCTGTCTTTTCTCCAGTGTACGCTTGGCCATTTATTAAATATCAAATGGTTAAATACTCTTGGAATGTTTCTTCATGCTTAATTCTGTTCCATTTATCTACATGTCTATTTTTTGCCAGTACTTTGTGATTTTATTACTATGGCTTTATAACATAACAAATTCCACAACTGTGGTGCTTCCTGCTTTGCTCTCATTTCTCATGAAACTATTTTGAGTCTCTCCAGTCCCATATAAATTTCACAATTGTTTTTTCTAGTTCTATGAAGAATGTTGTTGATATTTTGATTGGCTTTGCATTAAACTATATACCTTTTTTGGTAACATGACCATTTTTACAATACTAGTTCCCCTGTTTTCCAGTGATTACATAACAGTATGAGCAGACTGAGGTTCTACATTTCCAAATGATGTTATATCATTAGAATTTATGCTGAGTATCATATTTTGACATTTTTTGGTACTGTTTTGAACATTTTCTCTGGCAACCTCCCACTACTCTCTTCTTCCTAATCATACAGCAGCTGCCTAGAGTTGAAATTTGTTATCAATGCTTATTTACACATTCTGTACACTTATGCTCTTATGCCATGTATCCACTGCATCAATGAGGTTCCAGGGTACCAGTTGTCTGTCTTGTGCTTTATCAGTTACTTAATAGTAAGTTGCCAGATATGATGTTTCATTTTCTTAACAGACATATTCTGGATTAAATGCCATTTTCCAATTCTATATGTCTGCAAAAACTCAACATGATAGGAAACTTAATCTGCCACAGTGATATCCTGCCGTTGTTCCTGCAGGCTGCAGCTATTTATGAGTTTGTCATTATATAGTATTTTGCTCAGGGAAGCTTTCAGTTTGGTATTGTTCATAGAGATATTTGTCAGTGTTGGCCTCAGTGGTAGGATTTGAAGGATGCACAAAGGCTCCTGACCCAAATATTTCTCCCTCAATGGTCACAATGCCTGAAATCAATGCAAGAAATATATCACTTGAACTTTTTCATTGATATAAACCAATGTTACAATGTGTATTTTCCGAAGGAAACATACTGAGTCATTTTCAGTTATTAATACTTAAGAGTCAGAACTGCATAAAAATTCTGTTTTCGTTTCTAGCTCTGAGATTAGGTACATTGCTTATGCTCTCTGAGCCTGTTTCCTTTTCTTCAAAAATGTGCTTAATAATATGTGATGATTAAATGAGATAAACAAGTAAAGCACATAGTACATGCTCACTTAATAGTTCCTGTCATTAGCCTGGGAGGAAGTAGCACCCTGGGGAAAATTTGTATAAGACAGTGATGGCAAACCTTTCAGAGCTTTTAACCAGAGAACAACCTGCTGTGGCATACATACCATAGGTTCCTCACCACAGGACTAGTAGATTTAGTTTGCCAGGAATTAGGAAGGGTCTGCTACAGAGAGACTGCTCAGAGAAAAGCTTCTGGTGGGTTGGGGATATGGCCAGTGATGTGCACGGAAACTTTCAGGGCCTAAAGCTGGAAGAAGGGAGTGGGAACAAGAGGACTACAGAATAAGACTAAAGCAGAATGAGACTACATTTTCATGAACATTCTATAAACAAAAGTGTAGTTCTCAGCCTGCAGCATTTTAAGAGCTAATATGCTTTGCTACTGAAAGTGTTCAAGCAGAGGCTGGGTGCTGGCTACCTGCCACAGATACTCTAGTCTACTCCAGGGCTTCTCAAACATAAATGTATATGATTCGTCTAGAGATCTTGTTTATAAGATGAGTTTTGATTTAGTTGGTCTGGGATGGGATCTGTGGTTTTGCATTTCTAACTAGCCCCTTCATGGTAGTGATGCTCCTAATTAACAAATGTCACTGAGTAGCAAGGCTGTTGTTGCACTTTGGAAATAACTTACAGTGAGACAGAAAGATATGAGAAAAGCCAGAGAATTACCCAGAGTGGAAAAATTTGATGCAATCGTGATATGCAGTCTGGTTTTTAGCTTTGTGAGCTTTGAGATTTGACTGGAATATAACTAGATACTAGCCTCCTGGGAACTGACTCACACTTTACCAAATTCACAAGAGACCAATATGTAAGCCAGAATGTCAATTGATTAATTTATAATGAGAAGTATAACTTCCAAATGGAGAAGATACTAGTGTTTGATGATCAGTGCATTATCTCCCTGTAGGCATATTTACACGAGGAGCTAAAGGACAATAGGGGGTTGCTTGGTGAGGATGCACTCAGAGCAAAGAGAGTTCGTAAAGTGACTTTAATGGTTCACATCATCAAGCTGAGATAGTCAGAGATATCCATTCCACAGTTGGGTTAAACCTCCCAGAATAGATCTGAGGATCTTAGCCTCCCCTGTAGTGTCTGCCCTACACTTTTACCCTCATACAAACCAGTGTATTAAGCCTAGATATGATATGATTCATATGTTCCATTGGCTTCAACATAAATTCATGGTTTTAAGCACCCTACAAAAATTATAAACTACACATAAAAGTTGAAAAAATAATAAAAATGAGTATCCATATACCTACTGCCTAGATTCAGCAAATACTCATTTTGCTACATTCAATTTATGTATGTGTCATATGTGCTGAATCCATACTCTTTACCACAGTTTTCTGAACCATTTATGTTCTGATACAATCTGCTTGACTAGCTTTGTCTTTAGCAATTTATATTCTAGTCATACCAACCTCCTCAGTACTAGTTCTCTGAAAGTTCTCTGTGGTTTTCATATATATTGCTTATGCCTGAAGATTGTTGCCTTTTTTCTTGGGTAACATTCTTCTGAAAGACTCAGCCTCATACATGTTGCTAAAGTGTCCTGTGCTTTTCCCCACCATAACATTTATTACTTCATAGTTTTCCTTTTACCTCTTTCATCTGTACCTCTAAACTGGGAACTCACTGAAAGCAGGAACTCTTTCCTTTATCTCTATATATGCCTGCATTGCACTAGTAGATGTTCATTAATGAGAAGACAGCATGCCAAAAAGTTCTTTCTGGTTACATCTTAATGACCTCAACATCAGCATGTCTAAATGCAATTTACTTACTCTCCTTTACACTGTACACATAAAACCTTCCTCTAGTGTTTGCTGGCTGAATGCCATTTAGTCTTCAAAGCTAAGGATTTCAGGGCATCCCCTAACTCCTACTTCATTCTCCAAACTTACCTCCAGGACACCTCCATTCTGTCCTATTCTCCATTCTCCACTGTCTATCTAATCCAGTCCACCTTCATCGCCCATCTGGAGGACTGCCCACAATCTTTTACTTGGACTCCCAGCTGCTACTCATGTCCCCTCCAATCTATTAGCCATAGAGAACCCACAATGATCTCCAAATTTGAGATTGATAGTATTCCCTACTTAAGACCTGGTTATATTATTTTTGTGTTGGGATAAAATTCAAACACCCTGGATTTACCAAACAGACTCTCAAATCCTGGTCCCTGTGTGCTTCTCCAACTTTGTCTCTTACCATCTACCCCTTTATACTCTAGATTCTAACCATTTTATACTTTCAAGGCCTATGGTAACTGTAGTTAGCAATATTTTCAATTTTGTGTTTCAGTGCTTTATTTGTGTGTCGTTCTCTGGCTAGAAAGCTTAATAATCTCAACTTCAGTATAGATGAAACCCTCTCTGGACTACTTTGCCTTATTTCCTGTTCTTGGTTAGGTGCCTCTTTTCTGTTACCCAATACTGTCATGTGTGTACCTGTCTTAGCACTCACA
The DNA here is from genome assembly GCA_004027025.1 of Myocastor coypus. Lineage (NCBI taxonomy): Eukaryota > Metazoa > Chordata > Mammalia > Rodentia > Myocastoridae > Myocastor > Myocastor coypus. The sequence continues at coordinate 12,876 of PVJA010036977.1, forward strand.
CTGTATACATACATCATTGTACACTCTACTTATATTGTGTGTGTGTGTGTGCGTGTGTGTGTGTGTGTGTGTGTGTGTGTGTGTGTGTGTGTGTAATGTGAGATAGGGGAGAGAAAGGTTCATGCTATGCATTTCAGGATGACTTTGAATTCAATATGTTGCCCAGGTTGGCCTCAAACTCACTGTGATCCTTTCTGTCTCAGCTTCCTAAATACTTGTCTTCTTCATCAAAGCTGATTTATGAGCTCTTTGAGGGGACAGTTGATGTCTTATGAGATGTCTTACCCTAATATTCAGTTCATGGCATGTAGTAGTTGTACAATAAATGTTTGCATAAGAAAATAATGAATGTATATGTATTAGTAAGTATCTCTTCATTTTTGTAGATACTTCATAAAATACCCACTTCTTTTAATTGCATTGTTTTTTTGAGGTACAATAAAGTCGACTGTCATTCAAGTAATATTGTTGGGCTGAATTTTGAGGGTGTTCTTTGTAAACAAATTGTCACAAATTTTTGAATTGTACTATTTCTTAGCAATGGTTAGTCTTACTTCTTTTTTCTTAGTAATTTTAATCTCAGAGATTAATAGCATCAGTATTTAGAGATACTGTACTATTGGTCTCATATACTCATCTCTCCATCCTAACTTCTAAAAGCCCCTTTCAAAACCTAGAGATCAAGCTTTATAAGACTGTCACTTTATATTCCAGATACTATTTTGTAAATCTTGTTAATGGTTATTGAGTAAATGCTGGGCCAGAGATTAAGGGAAATAACTGCAAATTAAACAAGTGTTGGAATAGATAAAGTAAATACTTTTTAAAATGAAAAAGTAGCTATGACTGAACATGTGAAACATCAGTTTCTCCACCTAGTGCCTCAAAGTAAGAGCTTTAAGATAAGTCTAGAAGTATTATGTCCCCGAACCTGTTGAATAATAATGATGTTTAACACCAAACTTTTAAGCTCTAAGAAGTGCACTATACGATGTATATGTATGAAGTAATTTAATCATTCAAACTCCATGAAGTAGGTGCTGTTATTATTCCCATTTTACAAATGAAGAATCAATTGAGACACAGGAAGTAAGTTCCCCAAGGTCCAAAGTTATTTATAACTGCCAGACACCAAATGTATTAATTCAGTTTATTTCAATATACATTTAACGATCTCCAATAAAGATAATCTACAAGGTAGACAGAAATTGTGCACATAAGGAAGCATAAACTATAATGCAGTGGTGATGACATGGGTGACTTGCCTAGGTGGATTAGGCTCCTTGCAGTCAGTGGGAAATGGAGACTGAAGTAGTTAGGGTCATGAATGGTGCGGGAAAATCCGTTTGGATAAACCCCCTTTTGTGGAAGGTGAAAAAAGGGGCTTGTTTTGGGGGATTGTGAAAAAATGATAATTCTTTTTAAGGCCCAAGATTATTATTAAAGGAGGCAATATGCCAGATGCTGTATATTTCTCCAGAAATAAGGGTACAAAAAAAAAAAAAAATGGGGATGTGTGGTGCTTATTAGGAACAGAAAAGGAGAAAGGTGCTGAGGGGACACAAGAAGTGGGTGCTTTTCCTGCCCGTGGAGCAGAGAATCAGTAATCACCAAGCACTAGCCTTACCTCCCTATTCAGATTCTCCTGACTGCAACTCAGATCATTCAGACCTGCCGCTATTTAGAAGTACTTTTACATTCTGGCTCCTTAAACCTGAAATGCCCTTTAAGGAAATATTAGGAGGGACTGAGGCATTCTTGAAATTCAAAACAGACTCCAATCGTACCACAAGCCTTGTATGTTGACAGATTCTGCACTTCATCGCCTATTCATGCTCATAAAATAACGTGACACACCTGGCGACACAACCTCAGCGCCCACTCTAAGGCTTTCCATCCTGTTACCATTTTAAGAGGCGGATCCCGCAGTGTCCTTTCCTTCCTCTTAGCCACCTCTACCCCCAGTCGTCTGGGAGGAGCTTCGCGCTAAAGCTTCAGACCCGCCGACGCGCCGCAGCTGTAGCTGAGAGGACTGGAGCTTACAGGAACTGCGTCTGCTGCAGCCTCTCTACTGACGCTACGTGCCTCGCGCCTGTGACCTAGCTCTTGGTGCGCCGGTCTCTGTCCCTCAGCTCCCACCTGGCACACACCTGGTCAAGGCCTGGGTCCTGCCAAGCGCCAGAAGGGCTCGCGTACCACTGGCCCAAGGGAAACGCGGAGCGCGCGCGTCATGGGGCCGCCGCCTGGGACCAGGGTCTCATGCCGCGGTGACTGCAGCTCTTCCCGATTGCTGGCATGGTGCTTTCTACTAGCTCTGAGTCCTCATGCGCCGGGCTCCCGGGGGGCCGAAGCTGTGTGGACCGCTTACCTCAACGTGTCCTGGAGAGTTCCGCACACCGGAGTGAACCGCACCGTGTGGGAGCTGAGCGAAGAGGGCGTGTATGGCCAGGACTCGCCGCTGGAGCCTGTGGCTGGGGTCCTTGTACCGCCCGACGGGCCCGGGGCACTCAACGCCTGTAACCCACACACGAATTTTACGGTGCCCACGGTTTGGGGAAGCACTGTGCAAGTCTCTTGGCTGGCCCTTATCCAACGTGGCGGGGGCTGCACCTTCGCAGACAAAATCCATCTGGCGTACGAAAGAGGGGCGTCCGGAGCCGTCATCTTTAACTTCCCAGGGACCCGCAATGAAGTCATCCCCATGTCTCACCCCGGTGAGTGCAGCTACTAAATCGCACCCCTTCAAACCTCTGCCGTGACCTGTCTGTCCCATTTTCCTGTCTTGTCTCCCTGCGCCTAAGGGAAAATGGGTGCCCTTTCCCTTCGCACGGTGTGGAGCAGTGTCTTCCCAAAGATTCACCAGGAATGGGGATTGCTCAGAGCTGAAAATCCAGAATTTGCCTCTCTAGTGAAAAAGGGTTTAAGGCAAACAGGGTTGCAAAACTGGCAAATCCTGGACTATTTAGGCTCATTATATCTCCTTTTGCTGGTGTTTCACAACGGTGTTTTGCCTTGGATCAAGTAGTAGTGGGCACAGGGCTTTAAAGGGAGCAGGGAGATAGCCTTCCTCCTTCCTTGCTGTATAACAGCTGATTTTCATCTCTCCCAATTTTTTTCCTCCATGTTTCCCAGGTATCAAGGAGAATATTGTTTTACTGTGCCTTTTTAACCGTATTGCAGTTTTAGTGAGAACTTTGCTCAGCTTTTGGGATCTTCTGTACCTGGTGGTTTCTTGTGCCAAGTGATTGTTATCTTTAAAATTTCTGATTTAGGTTATTGACTATCCAGCCAGGTGATTAAGTTTACTGGGAAGAAAGAGGTCTATTATGCATGAGGATAGCAAAGGCCTAGACTTCATAAAAGTAGTCCAGGTAGTTCTCAAATTTGTGGAGGTGAGATGAGTTACTATTTTTCTCCCTTCAGTTACCCTTCCAAAACTCTCTCAGTGTGTAAGTAGGTATCCATGCCATAAGTATATAGTGATTCTAGGCCTCAAAGAACAAAGGAAAAAAACCTGGGAGGAAAAAGGAAGAACTATGTGATAGCAGTATATTGTGGTTAAGAGCGAGGCCTCTAGTCAGACCTTGATTCAAATTTCTGCTCCATTGCTTACTAGTCTTGTGACCTTGGGTAACTTATTTGACTGTGGATACCCTCATCAGCCAAATGGTAATAAATAATAAGAAAGAAAGGAGAAATAACTTATTCACAGATTTTCCTTGAGGATGAAATTAAATAAATCCTGAAAGCTTCTAGGAGAATATAACACATCATTCACTTTTGCTAAGGTTAACTGATATGGATTAGCTTCCCAGGAGTCACTGGGGAAAAGAATCTGCTTACTTCACAGCTAGAGATTTTGTTTTTTCTTAAAACAGTACGACTGGCTCTGCCTAGACAGCACTTGTATTGAGTGACTGGGTGGCATAATGGAAAGACCACTAAACTGGAACTTAGGAGTGTTGAGTATCTTTACCGCCTTCTTTACCTCTATCAGTTTTGTAAGCTTGTAAAAGTTATTCCCATGTCAAATGGTAGTATGGAGGTGGAGAGGAAAGATGTGAAATCTCCAGAACTTGCACAGATAAAAGTGAACTAGGTGAACTCTTCTTTTTTTTTTTCTTGTACCAGAAATCAAACTCAGGATCTTACGCTTGCCAAGGAGGCACTGGGCCATGGAGCAATATCCCTGGTACTAGATGAACTCCTAAGATCTCCTTGAGCTCTTAAATTCTGTCATTTTTAATATCTTGATTAAAGCAGAAACTGTATCTCTCCTGACTGATAATTCACTGATTAGAATGAAATTATATTTTAATAGCTAGCAAAGTGAATAATAAGGATAAGTTAATTTTAAGACCTTTATATTTCAGTTGATCATCCCAATGGGAGGTTTTGACTATGTCTCCTCCAACCGAGATTTATTTGCATGAATAATTCATAATTGAAGAGTACACTTTAATTAGAGTTCCTATTTAGATCATTTTTCCACTTCTGTTAAGAACATTCATCTAATAGCTTTAAGAGATAAAATTTAATTTGGCACTTATACAATGTGCCAGGCATTCTGTGTATATATTATACTTCATTGACAGGTGATATGGTATACTAGGAAAAGCACGGACATTGTAGGCAAGATTGGGGATCAAATTCTAGATTTAGCACACAACAGTTTTGTGTTCTTGGTCAGGTCATTTTACAGATTCTTTGCTTTCCCCATGTGTAAGATGGAGAAAATATTTATGTTGTTGTGGCTGCCAAGGATAATATATGTAAACCACCTAGCAGATAACAAACGGCCAATGAATACTAACTGTTGTAATAGGTTAATGCTAACAGAATGCAAAAATGAATGTACAAATTCATGATTATTCAGCCATTAAGACATTAATACATTGGGAATCTCTGGTGATTGAGTTTCAAGATATCATAGAGGAATAAAGCTCTAAGTACTGATTAATTAAAATATATTCAGAGAGGTATTTTGATGCTTTGAAAACTTATTACTACCCAAATTATTATTGAGGCAAATACTGTCACTGAGCTGACTAGCCAAAACACCTAGCAAATTACTTGAGATATAAAATTGTATTTTTGCCTTGAACTCATGTCGAAACAACTTTTCAACATAGGGGAAAATCAGTTCTCATTTTACCCACATGTGATATAGAATATTAGTTTGCTGAGTTGTTTACTGTTCTTCACATTCCTGAGAAGAAGCCTGGGGCTCCCTGTTAATATCTGGTCAAAAGCATTTTATCTTATATCATAGTGGCAGAAAGGTAGAGCTGAGGTTTAAGGGTCAATTAACTCATTAGAAATGGCCAAGAATTTTGGAGGGTTACCAAATGTATGAAAGTAATTGTTGTCTTCTTTATTTACAAAATTTCTCTTCAGGGACTCTCACAGGGGCCTGTACTTGAATTGTTTCTCCTTTATTCCAGTTCTTGCTATCCACACTGAACTATCACAATCCTGAGATGACAAAGATACATTTGTTTTGAGTAAAAGAACTGGTTTAAAACAGTTGCTCTACATTTTTTGTTTAACACAGAGAAACTCCACTACATTACATACGAACAAATATTTAGGAACATGAAGCCAGTTTTATATATACCAAAATTTGATGAAATGTTGCTGTAACATAGAATCAACCTGTGCAATTTATATCCATATTTTATGTGGGTTACAAAATTTTCAGCTTGCGTTGGACTCTTTGGATATACATGGTATAAACAGATTGACAAACCTGGAAGGAAATTACAAAGAAATTTTAGTTTAAATATTGAATTACCATTCATAGCCCTTCCCTTAAAAATGAAAATCATGTAAGAAGCAACCTAAACTTAGAGTACCATCTAAAAGATTGTCTCAGTGAGACACAGTAAGCATTCTCTCACTCTTGCGCAACTAACTGTTCATCTTTCTCTCGGAGCAGATGGGCCTGAGCCTTGCCTGCTAATTGAATACAGCCTGCGGGTTGAAATGGTGTGTGTACTTGCTTGTCCAATTTTCATAAAGTCAACATGTGCCGGCATGAATTTATGGAAATACTTATATAGAGCTACAACCTTCATCATCCATGACACATTTATAAGAACTTGAAGCATATGCAAAGGTGTGGCAGGAGAAGCATTATTCCTGCAGGCTATAAAAAATGTGAATGAATCAAGCAGTGTAAGTTAATAATTTGGTGGTCTCCAGTGAGATCTGTTTTGATGTATAAAGCAGTTTGTGTACACTGTTGAAAGAGAGTAGACCACAGTAGCTTAGAGGTTGCATTTTTCCCCTTACTACTTTTAGCTCTTGGCAAGTTATTTTATTTTTTTCAGTTTTCTTCTGTGTAAGATGCGCAGAATAATAAACTTGCCCCATAAAGTTTCTAGGATTAAATGTGATAATGCAGATAAAGTGTTCAGCACGGTGTCAGATATATAATAAGCTACTATTATCTTTTTAATCACAGTTAAGATAGGTAAATGTGTTTTAGCAAATAAAAGTGGAATCCCTTTTGGAAGAAACATAACTTAAAAACAAATAGCCTAGAGTACTTCAGAGTCCACATTAACTAAAACCCTAAGTTGAATTTTTAAAAACTCAGTAGATAGAATGAGTTTTGTTTTTGTTTTTGTGTTTTTACAAGGGAAAGTTTTGGTTGCCCTAGGTTTGTCATTCTTTTTTCTTTTTTCATGTATTTAGTACAGGATCTCACTGTGTAGATCTGACTAGTAGTGATTCTCCTATTTTCGGCTGCTCTCCACCATACCCATCTCAGTATCCATAGCAGCACGCTCTACAGGCAGGGCCGGTACTGCATGCTGGGGATTGGAACATGGTCCCTGCACCTGCCTAAGCAGGCACTTTAATCTGCTGAGCTATCTAGCTGGCCTTATTGTTCTTTTTATCAGTCATTGTTCCTCTTTTAAGCTACCAATGTTTCCATTCGAAAGGACTTTGCAATAATATTTTACACTGATTTATCACCATCCCAGTTACTTTTCAGCTCTATTATGTTTATTTTTTTGTGTGTTTTTTTCCTAGGAAATTAACTTTGAAACATACCTTTTTAGTAAAATAAGAGGTACACCAAACAATCAGAAAGTATTGGGCAATGATAGGTACTTAGTATGGAATAATCATTCCAAAACCATTTTGAGTTGCATCCTTGATATCTTTACAGCGCTGTATTTAGCATTGTTGATCGTCTTTCCTTAGAATTCTGCCAAGCCATCCTCTTGCTTCTCCTCCCTCTCTTTGCCATTTCTGTTACTCTATTAATCAGGTCATCCAACACTTGTTTTCCCTTACATCTTGTCTCCCCTCACTCCAATAAATAGCTGCCACATCCAGTTGATTCAGGCACTTTACATATTCTCAGGAATGCCCCTTCTCTTCTTGCAAGTGCCCAATGTAACAAAGAAATTGTGAAAATTTTATTTTTGGAATTTTTACAATGAACTTTCTCCGTTCTATTTTTTCTTTTCTTTTTGAAACAGGGTCTTGCTATGCAGTTCAGGCTAGCCTTGAGCTCACTTTGGTAGCGCAGGCTAGTCTCGAACTCGGACTAATCCTCCTGCCTCAGCCTCCCAAGTTCTGGGATTACAGGTGTGCGCCACCACGCCCAGCTTTCCATTCTATTTTTTTAATTTAATATTTTTATTGTTTAAATTTAACAATGGTTATATTACATATTTTCATCATCAGATCAGTTCAGATTAATACATATAGGTATATAAGATTGATCAAACAATTAAACATTAACACTTTTAAATCAACATTACTTTTTTTTTCTTTTCCCCTTTCTTTTTTTTGAAAGTTAACATATTGCATATT
>PVJA010036978.1:0-20714 GCA_004027025.1 Myocastor coypus
TGTAGCCCAGGCTGGTCTCGAACTCGCATTGATCCTCCTGCCTCAGCCTCCCGAGTGCTGGGATTACAGGCGTGCGCCGCCACGCCTGGCTGTGACATTCATCTTTCTGAACCTCAATATGACAACCAAGCTTAGTTATTAAAATAGTCTAATTCCTTCATTATTTGAATGCATTTTTTTAAAATCAAACTTATCCCTCTTTCTCAGACCAAAATGTAATTAAAAAAAAATCTTGAGAGAAAAAAAAAAAGATACAGGATGCTAAAACACGAGCTTTTGAGCCCTATTCATCTCACACATAGAAACCAAGCAGGCATAATTTAGGTCATGATCCAGTGTTTTCAACTATGCTGGTGAACAAAGGATCTCACATCAACAGTATTAGCATAATCTTTAAACAGACATCAAAAAACAAAACCACAACTGAGAAGAAACCTGGAGTGGTCACTTAATCCTTCCCCACAGCTAGAAAGGGGTGAGTCTGAGCCAGCCAAGAAAGGTAGCTTTTTAATCTTTCACCTCTCTAGAAGAAATTTCATAAGCTTCTCTACTGATGCTTAATCAGACTGCTTCTTTTAGGAGAAATTTTTTAAAGACTAGATGCTTTTCTACTTATAGTAAATCTGAAGGATAACAGTGGCATAATCATTACACAAACTTATAGACATATATAAAAATAATGAGAAAATTAAAACCAATACAACTTTTTCAACTTAGTAGCCAAGTTGCTAAAGAATTCATGAATATGGAAAAGACCACAATCCTTTCTTAAAATAGCCATTCTGCAACAGCTATAGAAAACTATACTCAGTGTAATAATCACCCTTTGACTCTTGAAACCATTTTTGGAAAGGTAATGTTAACAACTACATTTCCTAATTGAGAAAACTGAAGTTCAGGCATAGTATCTTAGATCTGGCCTTACTGAGTCCACCTTTTCCTAGTATCCTACCACATCAAACTAGACAGCAAGATCCTATGGTAGTTCACTCACAACCACACCATCTTTAACAAAATTAAGCAATGAAATGATAAAGGAAGTTCTACAGCTGTTTACTGCAGACAAACCAGAACAGAAATGCTATATATATTTTAGTTTTTGTAAGGATATAAAAAATGTTATTAGCCAGGAGTAGGGTGTCTTAGTTCCTTTTCTTATTGCTGAGACAAAATATTGCATACCAAAAGTTAAAAAGGGAAAGGTTTAGCTCACAGTTTGGGGAGATTTTAGTCCCTAGGCCAGGTCCCAGGAAAGGTGGCACATGGCAGGTCACACTGTTGATCTAGCTCTCTCTGAGGAAACCCTATGACCACATGAGGTTTTGAGGGGGGACATTTAGACATAAACCATAACATAGGGAAATTGGATGAATGGGGTGACATATCTTCTATAGAACTATAATTTTTTTTCATGAGCATATATCATATGCCATCAATGTTTTGGGCTGGGGGCAGTTCTGGGGTTGAACCCAAAGCCTCACATTTGCTATGTAAGCATTGTACCACTGAGCTATATCCCTGATATAGGTGAAACAAATGTCACTCCCAACTTGCTAGATGTCAGATACAGAGTTCATGTTCTCTAAAATCAAAGAATGAATTTCAAGGAACAATGGAGCAGGAAAACTTTGTGAAGACAAATAGCTCCTGAGAGACAGAAGGGGTCCCCAAAGAGGGTTGCAACAAGGTCACTTCTCAAAGAAAGTTTTATAGGGCAAAATCATGAGGTGCATACAAGGTGAGTCAAAATTATGAACTACCAATAAAATTACAAGTGCAGCCACTTAAGTAGTGTTGATCCAGTGGGAAGAGTGGTCATGTACCAAGTGCACATAGAAATAACAAAGGCTTTCTTTAGGAAGTGATGTATCAGGTGGTCCTGGTGAGCCACTGGGCTGACTGATATTTATCTAGACCTTATTGAACTAGGTGATGCCAATCATTTTATCTCCTGGAGAAGCATAAAGGCCTGGTCATCTCAACTTTACCTTGAAGCATGGCCTTCAACAGATGCTCCACTAGCCACAGTTATAATGTGTTCTCATCTTCTGTACTGACTACCTTGAGGGCCTAATCCTGCCTGACTGCCTAGATTATTCCTACTTTACCTAGCTATAATACCTCCAGTCTACTATCTGTGTTTTTTCTATGGCATGAGTAATACATTTTACACATTTACAAAAATACACATATGTACATGGTCATACGTATGAAATACTTATGCATTTCATATGATGTCATCCTTGCCAATTTAGTGAGACCCTGTCTCAAATTTTAAGAAAGATCTGCGGATGTAATTCAGTTGTAGAATGCTTGCTTAGCTTCAGAGGCCCTCAGTGCAATTCCCAAGATAGAAACAGAGATGGGGACAGAGACAGAGACAGAAGAGAGGGAAAGATACTTGAAATAATGCCATCATGCCTGGCACATAAACACTAGCTGTTGTTTTTAGTATTATTATAGTATCAACAAATTTAGCTAATTTAATCTGCAAAATTTCTGGATACCCCACAGCTGCAGACAAATTAGCTAGCTACACCTTTCCATGAATGTGCTTCATTGCAGGTAGAACCAGATCTATCAAACTAAAAACCCACTGGCCAAATGTGGCCCCTACCAGCCATATCCTGTCATGCTCATTCAGGTACATATTTATTTTCTATGGTTGAGTTTCCACGACAAGGGCAGAGATAAGTTACAAATGAGATCATATGGCCCCCCTGAGCCAAATATATTTACTACTTGACAATGTACAGAAAACAGTTGAGTAGAGCTACTTTTATTCAAGATAACACATTTATTTATGAGATGTGATTATATACTACGGCAAATATTTAAATAAAATCAAGAATTATTTTTGCAGCAGAAGACACATGGCTATTAATTCCCAAGACTCCCCTTCATTTCAAACACACTTGTTGCATCCTTCTTGCTACTTTCTGAAGCAGTACTTTAAGTCCTCTTTCACAAGTGTAGAGGAGGTGACAAAAAACACAGTGACTGGTGCTGCTGAGTGTCATCAAACAGAAAGGCAGGCTCACAGAAACATTAATGTGTCTTCATCCACCTACTTCCCCACATGTAGAACCATGCAACTTCAATATGACCATGAAACATAATTTTTTTACATTGATTCAGGTCATCAAGATAGCCCTGTCACTGCACACACAAAAGAGGACTTCTATAACTGCTTCAGAAAATGGAAACAACAATGGGATGTTTAGAGCAAGAAGGACTATTTTGAGGGACATTAATGGCAATGCTTCTTTTACTGTAATTAAAATTTTAAAATTTAAATATTCACTAAAACCCACTGGCCAAAAGATCATACCAAGTTCTTCATATAATTCAAGTTTGGTTGCTTGTATGAAACAATTCTGAAGAAGTTACCATGATACATATCACCATTTCTTTAATGGCCCCAAACATCAAAGCTGAACTCCAAGTAACTAGATAGAAAAAAAATAAATAAATAAATAAAGCACTCTAATATGTATGATTTGGGACATATGTTGAATATATATACATATATATATATATATATATATATATATATATATATATACATACATACATATGCCACACATTTTGCTTTGTATAGGAATGTAATTTTTATTCACAATGTCAGTATGGTCTTTCTATCCATAAGGAACAATGTTCTCAAAAGATATATATATAGAGATAGGTAGATAGATAGATAGATAGATAGATAGATAGATAGATAAAAGACCATTTTTAATTGAGATATAAAGAAACAAAACAAAATTCTGGGGGCTGGGGAAATAGCTTAGTAAACACTTGCCTGGCAAGTGCAAGCCCAAGTTTAATCTCCAGTTCTAAAAAAAAAAAAAAAAAAAAAAAAACCACCAACATTCTGAGATGAAAAGGAACTGGAAGAAAAAAGGGTACTTTAGACTGAGTAGCTAAAGAAGGTCTCCCTGGTTGAGAACTGTATACTGAAACCTGAGTAAAACCAGGAAACCAATATTCACATAAACTTAAAATAGTGAATCATGCCAAAATAGAGCAAATATACAGGAAGAAACAAGTTTCATGCATTTGAGACATCTCTTCTTTGTGGTATTGGGGGTTAAACTCAGGACCTTGTGCTTGCCAGGCAGGCACTTATGTCACTGAGCTGTATTTCATTTGAGAAATAGGAAAAACGCAAGCATGTCTTCAATGCAACCATTGAGATGCAAGGCCAAGAAGAAGGTCATATCTAGTGAGGGACCATGCAGGCTCTAGTCAGAGGTTCAAATTTTACCCTCAATTTGGAGGCCTTTAGAGTTTTTCTGCAGGACAATGACATGACCTAATTTATATCATGAATAGGTCAACTTTCAGCTGTTAAGATAAAAGGTGTTTTAAAAAGCAGTGAATGGGTAACGGAAACAGAAAGATCAAAAAGTTGGCTACTGCAGTACAGAGAAGAATGATAATATTGGTGGAAATGAAGGGAGTATTATGTAAGTACAATCAGCAGGAATTGCTGCAGGTTTAATCAAAAAAGGGGTGGAATCCGGAATGACTCTTACCCCTCTTATGATATGAGGTAGGACAGGTAATAAGAATAATAAGCAATCAGCAAAGCAATTTATTAAAATTCATTCATTTATTCATTCAACAAAATTTTATTATCTGAGTGACAGATTTGACAATAAAAATAGGTAATATAACAAAAAAAGTTTATTGAGGCTAACTTTATTCTAGACAATGTTCTGAGGAGGAATAATAGCAGTCAAGGAAACAATAAAAATCCCTATTCTCATGAAATTTTATGTTTTAAGAAGTATAGAAAATCGAAGGGGGCTGGGGAGATAGCTCCGAGGCACAAGTGCCTGCTGGGCAAGTGCAAGGTCGTGAGTTCGAACCCTGGTCCCACAAAAAAAAAAAAAAAAAAAAAAAAAAAAAAAAAAAAAAAAAAAAAAAAAAAAAAAAAAAAAAAAAAAAAAGAAAATCGAGATGACTTTAAAAGATGGGGAACTTGGGCATGAAATAGGTTATTCATTACCAAATCCTGCTGATTTTATCCTCTATTTTTTTGTGGGAGTTCAAGTAGAAAAATGGATGTTGGCTACATTAGAGAGACATTTGAGCCATTGTAGTAGAGCATGTCTATAATCCTAGCACCTGGGAGGCTGAGGCAAGAGGATTGCTGAAAGTTCAAGGCCAGCCTGTGAGCTCAAGACCAACCTGAACTACATAGCAAGAACCTGTCCCAAAACATAAAAACCATTTAAGGGTGGAGTGAAAAGACATTGCCAAGTTTAAATATCCCCAGTAGGCACAGCTGCAGTTTTTCACTCACACTGTACAGCAGAAGTGGCCCAAGTGGTAAAAATATATAAAAACTCCTGGGTAGTAGTCAAAGGGCTGGCTTTGGTTAGAAATATTAAAAAAAAAAAAGGATAGGTAGAACAAAGGAATATTTTAAGTAGAAGTAGAACAGTATTAGAGGAATGTGAATGACAGTTTAGAAAGGATAAAAACTGCTGGATCCCACACTTGTACCTACCAGAAAGCATCCATTACAGTAGAGGAAGTGAATCACTGAGTTACTGCCAACCAACCCAAGCCCGACTTTGCCACTGGTCATCTGAAAACTTGCAACAAAAGACAGCTCATAAAGACGAACAGCAGAGGTGGAAGCTATGGATAGGGCCAGGAACAGACTTCCGCTTACCAAGATGTATCTAGTTACTGCTGCCACTGAGTATCCATCTAGCTCAAATCAAAGAGGTCGGACTCATGTGTAGTTACTTGTTTCACCTAGGGTTATCCTTTGCTGTCCACGGAGCCTCAGCCACAACCACTATCTGCAGGCTATGGAAATACTGACCCACAAACATGGTATCCTTTAGAACATAGCATCTGAGCACGGGGTATAATGCACAAAAAAGAATATAGCTCGTGGGAGTAGGCCTGGCATCACGGGACCCAGGAGTTGAATCATGTTTTATACTATTTAGAAGCAACCACACTGAAAGAAGGTGGAACAGCTTTCTATTTTGCAAGAATTACCAACGCAAAGGCAGGATTCTGAATGGACATGATACCATCTGTAGGATGCAGCAACATTTAAAGAAGAAAGACCTTGGTATGAGGCTAAGTCTCTAGTAAGAAGATCATGAGTTCAAAAACCAGCAGGGTTGGAAAATAGGAATGACCTCAACCTACCATCTCTTCTAATGATGCGATGACTATAAGGAATTTCCTCTTTCCCATTTTTGCAACTGTAGTTATCTACAGTGTCAGACAGATCTCCTGGCCTTGCAAAGGATATACATTCCAGGCTTAAAAGAACTCAGGAACAAAGGCTTAGGCCACATTACCAGGGAAGCCACCAGACCTGTGAAGATGATAAATGATGGTGGGAATGAACAGTGGATTTGGAAGAGAATAAGCATTAGCTAGACCTTAGACTACCTGCAGCATCATGGGTTAGGATTTACCCCTTTCAAATTCTGTCTTCTAAAGATTATTCCTTAGAAAGACAGGTCAACAGAAAGCACAAAGAAGCTGTCCCTCACCCCAAACCTTCTTGGATAAAGTTCTCTCTGTGGTGCAGAGTAGAGCACAATAGTCATAAAACATAACCAACCTCCTGGTATATCCTGGCAGCACCCACCCAATGGACAAGCACATTGAGGGCAGTAATGTGGGTTTATTCCTGACAGACAAAAAACTCCTTTAATGAGACACTTTAAATCATGACATCCCAGACACATATCAAAATGTTTATAGAATGGCACTTTAGTCTGAGACCTTGCCTATCCAATTTTCTTTAAGTTTTTATGTGTTTCCAATTTTATTTTGTGCCTCTCTTCTTCATGGTTTCAGGCTCTGTTATCAAAGTCACTCCTCATTTATGCTGTACAAGTGTTTCCCCAATAAATTTCTTGCTCAGGAAATTGTTTTGGTATATTTCTCAGAGATTCTGAACTAATGTAAGAGCTAATAATTATTTTTATTATTTTCTTTCTTTGAATATAAATACAGAGTTTCAGACACCTGGATCCAAAATTAGTCAGATACTTGTAAACCACAGGAAAATTTGCAAATTTCTAGCAGTATGCTTAATAATCTCAATAGCTTATATAAATGTGCATCATTTGTTATACTCTTTCAAACTTGCTATTTTCAGAATAAATATTATTTGCCTTAAAGTTACCCCATTTCTACCATTTAAATGATTGTTTCCATTCAAGAGGCAATACAGACTTATAATAATAAAGTAAAAATTTTACAAATTGGCTAAGTAGGAATCAGAAACAGCAAAAGTCAATGGTGTATTTAAGTTGACTAAAGAGTAAAAACAATTACTGGTAATACCATGGGTAAACCTGAAAAACATCAAAGAATTATACATGAAAAGGTACGTTCTATGAAATTCCATTTATATGAAATTACAGAAAAAGCATATCTCTCACCTAGTCTCAAAAAGTTCTCTGTGATAGTCTAAGCCTCCAAGGGGATTGATGGCAAAGAAGAAGAATGGCATTTTGAGGGTGATAAAATGTTCCTTACTCGGGCACAAGTGGTAGTTGTGCCTGTGTACATGTTTAACTCACTGAACTACACTGAAAATGGATGTATTTGTTGTATATAAATAATGCCTTGATAAAGCTGGTATCTTAAGACACAATTTTCAACACTGGAAAAAAAAACTTGAGCCAAGATATTCTGCTTTATCCAGACTACCATATTGCTTAGCCTAGACTTTGCAATATCCTTCTAACTGTAATTCTTGAGAGAATCAAGTTTCCTTCCTATCTGTCCTTTACTGTGGTGCCAAAGTGGTATTTCTAAAAGAAAACATGATCTATATTACCCTAACCACTCTTCACATTGACCAGTTAGGATTCCATTAGAGAAACAGAACCACTATGATATAGAGAAAAATTCTACACACTTTTCAGAACTAGCTGAGCAGCTTATATAATGCTATTATATTCATCTACTATCTTCTGACGCTAGAGTTTGAAGTCCACAAGGCTGGGGGTTGGAAAGACAAATGTAAAGTTCCCTGTAAACATAAACACAAAAACAACTGATATCTGTCAGTTGTTCCTTCCAACTTGGGTGCTGTAGGGCAGAAGCTACATTCCTCATTAACATGCAGCTAAGAACATGCCTGCTCAGGTATCAGGCATGGGAGGATCTAGGGGAAACAGATTTATTTAGTCATGTGTATCAGCTGAAAAACAGCAGTTGCTGCCTGGCACATACCTGTAATACCTGCTGCTGGAAGGCTGAGGCAGGAGAATTATTGTGAGTTCAAGGGCAACCTGGCCCACATAGTGAGACCCTGTCCTCAGCAGCTATTTCACTTCCCTCCTCCCATAAGAAATCTCTTATGGGCATCCTTAACCAAAAACAAAAGTAACAGGAATATTGAAAAGTAGCTCAGCTCTAACTACTTTAAACCTTACAAAGCCATCATATCATTTTCAAACTCAAATGGCTTCCCATTATCCTGTTTCCTGAACAAAACTGACTTCTACCAGATTTTCTAACATTATCTTCTAATCCTCCTCTCTAGCATAAATTATAATTGTTTAGTATAAATGTTCTGCTTTCTAGACCTTTTCACATTGAATTCCCCTGCCTGTAACATCTTTCCTTTCCCATTTTCCCCTTTAATCTAAGACCTATCTGTACACACACATATATACCTTCTTTGAAACATTCTCTTTATCACTGGGGACCAACACAAAGCAAGGCCTGTGCTAGCGCCCAGTAAGTTTCAGTTGTTTCACTATGTTAGTGGGAATTACAGCTGCTTATATAACTGTTTATCTTAATAGTTTTTTCATAGCTAGGACATACTACTCAACACTCAGAGGAGGAAAGGTTTATTATAGTCTATAAAAGTTTGAGTTCAGCTCACTGGCTCCAAGGCAGAGTGGCATGGCAGAGTAGGCTTGCTCAGGGTATGGCAGGCAGGAATCAGAAAGGGGCTAAAAAAAGAGATCCTTCAGGCTGTACCCCCAGTAATCCAACTCATCCCAAATCACATTTAGCTACCTATCTGTGGTCTGATCCATGTATAAGTATCATGATGCTATGATCCAATCACCTATCAAAAGCCCCACCTATGAAAGTGTGAGGTTCTGGAGAGACATCTAGACATAAATTTCTATGTGAATACATGGCTGGAGTTTGAGTAGGATAGGAGTCAATGTTATAGTCAAGGTAATATATAGCCTACTTTCAACCTTCTGTCAATGAGTCAGACTCTTTAGCTGTTGTGAAATCCTCAAAACAAAGGCTGGAGGAACACAGGCTACTGCACAGTAGCAGAAGGATGGGGCCTGTGTCACCAATAATTTCAAAGATCTTTATCTCCGCTAACCATTTGGTACCAGAATAAATACAAGAAGAGTAAGAAATGCAATTCATTTTTACTTCCTTCTTTCAGGAAACCAAGAGCTTGGGGAGTTAAGAAAATTTCATTAACTTACTGAATTACAATGGTAGTTCAAAGAAAACGTTGAAATGGGAAAGGAGCAACTAGATCATTACAGGCTGACTCAAAGAACGTTGACTGATGAAAACTTATAGTTACATATTCCTTCCAATATACTGCATGTGAATCATGAACCCAAAATTGTACCATTTAGCAACCCTGCCTTGCAAGAGGAATTGATTTCTAAATATCTTGGAGGGATAATAACACATGAAATATCATAGAAGTTGTCTGACCTAGAACTTTAGGATGATAAATTAGTGGTTCTTATGTGTAGGCTATTCGGCCCTCTAAAAAACATTTGGCAAAATGTAGATATTTCTGGTTGTCAAGATTAGGGAAGAAGATGTTATTAGAATCTAGTAGGAAGAGACCAAGATGTTAAATATTCTATAATGTACAAGACAGCCCTCCTTTATCTAATAATATATCAACAGTGCAAAGGTTGAGAAACCTTCTTATAGATAAAAAGTATTTCAGTATTGTAAAAGGAATACATACATATGTTCTTTCTATATTTACATTTTAAAAACCAACATTCAATTATACACAGTTTTCCTACATGCCAGCAATACAAAGTGATGCATTTGTACCACCAAAACCAAAGGAATTGGTAAGTCCAATATACCTTTTATCAGTTTTCCATTCTTGTGCCTTTAAAGGAACATAATTGAGATCAAATTCTGGTTCTGTACAATCCAGGTTTAAAGTCGGTGGCAGTTTTCGATAGTAGCAAGCCAGTGCAGTAAAAGCTGCCTCCACCACGCCTGCAGCACCCAGCAGGTGTCCTGTGGCTCCCTTTGTTGAGGAAACTGCAAGGGCATATGCGTGGTCTTTGAAGAGATGCTTGATAGCTTTGTTTTCTGCAGCATCTCCCAATGGTGTAGAAGTCGCATGTGCGTTGACATAGGTTATCTCTTCGGGTTGTACACCTGCATCTTTTATAGCAGCAGCCATACACCTAACAAGAAATGTAGTTCATGAGAACAAAGCTTAGTTTAACAGACTTTTTACCTGAATGCCTTGTGCAAAAGAAACCTGAGTATCAAGGGATGGACCCTCTCTTGGATTGCCTGCACCTTAAATGCTGTCTGCTTGAGAATAACGAGTCACACCCCATCCCTCGGACTGATTCATCACCATGAGTTGAACACACTGAAGACTATATCATCACAAATAAAATATAATTTCATTCATTGCAATTGGCTTTTTTCCCTCTTGGGGAAAAGAGCCATGCTCACTCAAGACTACAAAGATTTCTTTCTAGGAATTTTTCATGCAAAGAGGGAAGCTGGATATTTAAAATATCTGAAACTATGCTTTAAGTTTTCATTTATGTATAAATGCAAAACTTGGCATATTTCCCAATAATCTACTACTCTGGCACTTCAAATATCTTTCAAAATCCTCCTATTTGCCAGGTATGGTGAAGCACTTCTAAAATCCCAGCCCTCAGGAAGCTGGGTCAGGCAGACCACCGTGAATTTAAGGCCAGGCTAGAGCTACATAATGAGTTCAGTTGAAAGCCTGCCTGAACTATGTAGCCAGGCCCTAAAAAACAAAAACAAAAACAAACAAACAAACAAAAAACCTGTATTTATACTAGAATTCTAAATAAATACAGAAGTCAAAGAACAAACTAATCTAAAATTAAAATTTTCTGGGGTAATTTCTAAAAATGTGTATGTCATCTGGGCATGGTGTCAGATACCTATAATCCCTGTGAGAGGATTGCTGTGTGCTGTGTACTGAACTATTAAGACCCTGTCCCCTAAAAATCAAAAATAAACAAATAAATATAAGTTTAAAAAATTTTTGCCAGGTGTGGTGGCACATGCCTGTAATCCCAGTACTTGGGAGGCTGAGGCAGGAGGATCGGTGCAAGTTTGAGACCAGCTTGGGCTACAAAAGTGAGCTCAAGGCCAGCCTGAATTGCATAGTAAGACCCTGTCTCAAAAAAAAAAAAAAAAGATAAAAAATTTTTAAAACGTCCATTTGGATATAAATACCTTTTTCATAGTTGATCTCTAAGCTGCATCTTTGCATTAACAGTTTATATAAAAGTAACTTTTTTTCTTGACTGAGACACTATACAGTTTAGGATGGTCTTCAACTTGCTATATAACCCAGGCTGGCCTCATATTCAGCAATTCTCCTGCCTCAGCCTCCAGAGTGCTAGCTAGGATTACAGGCATGAGCCACCATACTATGCTTGACCTGTCTAGCATCAGTAAGTACTTATTAACACTCAAAATTATAATTTAGAGCTCAGAAAAACTATAGCACTAGATAGATACCTACTTATGTAAACTATGTAGTTTTACTAGAACATCTATTCATTTGTGTACTGTGGTGTATGACAGCTTTCATAGTACAAAGGCAAAGTTGAGTAGTTTCAACTGAGATCCTATAGTCTACGGAGACAAAAATATCTACAATGTGTCCCTTTAAAGAAAAGGTTTGCTAATACTTGGTTTATTTAACTTGGTAAAGCTATCCCATTAGCTTTATATTAACAAATTATCAAGGATTTTTTTTGAACCTCAACTCATTACTTATCTCTTCCACAAAAGTGCTTTTCAGAGTGTGGCCTTTAGACCAGTAGTACCACTATTACCTAAGACCTTATTAGAAATGTAGAATCTCAAGAGCCACTCCAGGCTCACAGTCAGAATCAGCATTTCAGTAAGATTCCTGGGTGACTAAAGTTTGAGAAGGACGAATTAAGGACAACAGAAACTTGGAATGGAGTACAGAGTAGACACATCTAGAAAGGCTGACTTTACTCTGTACATCTGATAAAGCGAAGAAATGAGGAAGTGGAGAGGGTGCACACTGATGTTTATTAAACACAAACAGAGGCCTGGAAAAGTAGCAAAGACAAACAGCCTCTCAACTTTACTAGCCTTAGCTAAAATCTAATTTTTATAGAGTTGTTCAAATATTTCAAGCAAAACATTGAAAAAAGATTTGGTTAACTTAAAATGGAAATACAATAGATACTATATGCCAAGAAATTACAGTTTCCTCTAATCAGAGATTTCAACAGATTCTTGTATGAAAAAATATGTTCAACAACCAGTCTTTTTACCTTAAGGCACCTTCTCCTTCAGAATCAGGAGCAGTTATGTGCCCAGCGTCACCTGAGAGTCCATAGCCCAAAACTTCCGCATAGATCCGGGCCCTTCTTTTAACAGCATGTTCATATTCTTCCAGCACCAGCACAGCTGCACCTTCTCCCATTACAAAACCATCTCTCTTGGGATGAAACGGCCGACATGCCACCTTAGGATCTGGGTTTGTGCTTAGAGCTCGGGCTCTAGAAAACCCAGCAAGAGATAAAGGACTAATGCAAGAATCTGTACCTCCAGCCACCATCACATCGGCATCACCATGTGCTATAAATCTGAAAGAGTCTCCCACAGCATGAGCTCCTGTAGTACAGGCTGTGGATACTGCATGATTAGGGCCCTTGAAATTATGTCGGATACTGACCTGGCCTGCTGCCATATTAATCAGAATCTTAGGGACAAAAAATGGACTGACTTTATTGTATCCTTTTGCCTGAAACATCAAGGCAGTTTCAGAAACAACTTCCAGGGGAATCATTCCCATTCCAATTGCAACACCAGTAGTCACTCGATCGGCTTCTGACTCAGCATGCCAGCCAGAATCTTTCAGGGCCAGTTCTGCTGCCCCAATGGCCATGATGGTGGGAGAACACATGGACTTGGCATCTGACTTGGACACAAAGGTTTGTTCATTGAACTGACCTTCATCAAAACCTCTTGGCACATAGGCGGCAACACTGCAAGGGATAGTTTTATACTCTTCACCAACCAGCGAAACAATTCCACTTTCTCCTTGGAGAAGACGATCCCATACTATCTGAGTTCCAACACCAAGAGGAGTCACTAAACCAATCCCTGTAATGACAACCCGCCTGTGTAATCCGTATGTTGGCACAGTTCCAAAAAACCTCCTTTTATTTATTAACTGCTGGCATAGTCTTGAACATAGAAGAGGAATGCTTGCAACTTTTAGGAAATTCCCTAAACAGTCTGACAACATGTTGAAATTTCAGGTGATCAGAAACAAATTCCTGCAACAAACCACAAAACAGGAGGGAAATATTCATTGTTTAAATAGCTTAAGGGTCTAACAGCACTCCAGATGTTCCTTTAGGCACTTAGAAAACGTTATTTTATACTTCATCATTAAACCACATTTAAGACTGTGACTACTCTCATATATTACAAGACAAAGAAATAAAATTCACTCGATTTAATAAAGCAATTATAAAATGAAAATTATCATGACGTTCCTAATGTGATATGAACTAAAAAAAAGCATCCTTGTAAAGGATTACTTTGAATTTATTTTAAGTATTATTTCCTGTGTCCGCAGCACAGAAGTCACATTTCAGGGCTTACTTTCTGCGGTGAGGTAAGGGGGTCTTCACGATCTTAATACCTAGGGATATCCAGCCCTTTCAAAAGGCACCCAGGACCAAGAGCCCGAGATTAAGAGTCTGGGGACCTGGGCTGAGAAATGACTCAGTAATTAAGCCTGTAACTGAAGGGGAAGCCTCTGCAACCCACTAAACTTCTCCAGTCGAGTTATCCGTGCAAGAGGAGGATAGGGTGAGACGACCAGTCCAAGGGTATCCCAAAGCCAGGTGCAGGGAGCAAAGGGGGCGTAACCTAGCACATGCATTTCCTCTCAAGCGCCAAACGCACGCAGTAAGCATGGCAGGACGGAATCCAACCCCTAAACCCTGGCTTCCTGCTCGAAGCCTAATCCCTACCTACTCTGCGCCGAAGGACCCACGTAAGCAGAAGTAGAAACTGTTGGGACCCGTGGGCTTCCGCCAGAAGAGCAGCCTGTAGCCCAGCCTTGGAGGCAGCGCGCGCGCGCACGCACGCACGCATGCACGTACACACGCAAGCGTGACGTAAGAGCGCGCCTCAGCCGGTCGACCTTGCGCCGGTCGCTTGGCCTTGAGGTCTGTAATATGAGCCTGTGGTCTGTCGGGTTCCTTTGAGACGCCCGTCGGTACTTAAATGTGTCGCAGATAGTCAGAGACCTGCGCATACACAATACGATAGCCTCTTCACCTAGCACAAAGGAGCCTTGGCGGGGGAGGGTGTGTTAATGCCTAGATATTCATTCCCTTGTTGGCGAAGGAAGCCGTGATATTCCACTGAAATCCTAGGAAAGGAAATGATTGTAATCTCCGAAATTACTACTGTGCACCTAAATGCCATTCCTAATAGGAATGCCAGACATCACTGGCAGGACATTGGCTGTATTTGCAGTATATTCAAATGCCAGGCAGCACTTTAAAATAGTTCTACAAGGTGAGTACTGTGTATGTGCAAAGATCCTGAGACTCCTGGCCCATAAAAGCTACAGAACAGCACACAAAATATTAATTTAAAAAAATAATTTTAAAGGGCTATGAGGATGGAAAATGAGTATGAGGTTCATACCGTTTGTTACCCAAGCTCTACCTTTTTTTTTTTTTTTTTTTTTTAAACAGCAATAAGTATTTTTGTAATGGTAGCTTTTTTACTCTGAAAAAGTCTTGTCCAATGTCTGGTACGAATGGAAACTAAAATAATGGGAACATTTATTTCCAAATGTCTTTTTTATTTGCTTAGAGCTGGCTTTTTTTTTTAGAGCTGGCTTTTAAAGGGATGCATTTTTAAAGGGAAACTGACAAAAATATTTTTAAAAATCACCAAGTGGTGTTTATTGACCATTTGTTGTTCAGGTACTATCTTAGATGGTTGACTGTAAAGTATGAACTTTCTAGTTTTAAATTTATGTGTCTTCCTGGGCGATAACCTTGTGAAGCCACTGTTACCAAGTAGATTACTTTTTCATCTTTCCAACCTCTGGAAAAGAATTTGAGTTGAGTTCAGCTTTTTCCTAGTTAGTCCCATATTTAAATTAAATTGGAAATTTACTTTGAAATATTATAGAGGTGGTGCTTACCTGTAACCCCAGCAATCTGGAGGCTGAGGCAGGAGGATCACCATGTATTTTAGGCCAGCAAGGGCTACATAAGCAAGTTGAAGGCCAGCCTGAGCTGCATAGTGAGAAAAAAAAAAAAAAAAAGTAGACACCCAGTATAATCTTTAGTCATCCCTGAGCTTAGTCAGTTATGTTTTAGTACTGTACTGTGGTTTTTGGGGTTTTTTTAGATATTTTAGTACAGGGTCTCACTACAGACATCAGACTGATAGCGATTCTCCTGTTTTCAGCCTCCCAAGTGCTGGGAATATGGGCACGTGCCATGATGCCCAGTCTCAATCATCTTCTCAGCGTGCCCTTGGGAACTGGGCCAACATGGCATGCTGGGATTGAAACCTGGCCACTGTGCTCTGATTAAGCAGGCACTTTGGTCTACTGAGCTATCTGGCTGGCCCTAATACTGTACTATTTTTATTCTGTGTAAAGAGAATCATTTTAATAAGAATTAGAATACACGCGTTAAATATATGTTTATCAACATGATGGAATAAACTTGTTAAATAACTATTAATACCCCTGATGGCTGAAAAGTACCAAAATTTGTTTTTTATTTGTTGTGATACAATAGTTTCAAAATTTGATGTGAAAGCCAGCCAGGTTGGTCATCTCAGCACTCAGGAGACTGAGACAGGGGGATTGCCATGGAATTCAAGGTTAGCCTGGGCTACATAGTTCAAGCCCAGACTGAACTACATAGTGAGGCACTGCTCTAAATAGATAAATGAGTTATTAAGTGAAAAGCCCTCCAAAATGTTCTTTAAAGCTAAACTCAGATGAAACATAATTTTACTGTGTTGGTTTTTAATTTTTTTGTTTTGTAATAAAATCATTTTGGACAAGAAGCAACACATCATTTAAAATCTTACAGAAATGTAAAAAGACCACCATCCTTATTTTTACCTCAGATCATTTTTACTTTCCTCTGGAAGGGAGAATTCTTATAGCTCTATGATTTAGTACCATATTTCTTGCTACAATGCCATGGTATTTTCTTCAACTAAAAAACCTCACACTAATTCTACTTATTATAGTCTCTTGTTAAGATTTCTTAGGTTTACTTCAGATTCTTTGTAATCCAGTCATAACTACAGCTTTCATTTTCTACTAAGCAAGCTTTCTATCAGCAAGTTGACACCTCTCCCTGCTGTCATGTGGGAAGATTAAACCCAGGAACCCAGGGTTTGTATATTGAGCTACAAACCCTACCCCAATATTGATCTCTTGATCTACTCTAGTTTTTCCTCATTTTTAAGCCTATGCTCCTATTTTCAAAAAACACTGATTTTTCTTTTACCTCATGCTAAAAGATGGAACACAAAAATGAATAGGGTTATCATTTTTCTGTTTTCCAGATGTTCACAGTCCAGTAAGAGATAGCTATGGAAACAAATAGGTGCAAACTACTAAAACAGGTGTTGATAGAACAATACAAGAGACTTACTATATTACAATACAAAAGGTACAATGAGGCTCATATGCTACCTTTTAGGCAAGGAAGGGCTTCAAAGGACTAAACCTTGAACCTCATCTTAGAAATAAGCAAATATTTGTCCAGAAAATCAGGTAGAGAGGTTACCCAGGCAGGAGGAAACAGAACAAAGGCCTAAAGGCATAAAGTATCAGGGTATCTTGCATAAACTACAGGGTTGTTCCCTATGACAAACGACAAAT
Source organism: Myocastor coypus (assembly GCA_004027025.1). Lineage (NCBI taxonomy): Eukaryota > Metazoa > Chordata > Mammalia > Rodentia > Myocastoridae > Myocastor > Myocastor coypus. The sequence continues at coordinate 17,183 of PVJA010036978.1, forward strand.
TTGAAGTGTGGGAAAAGCAACATGAAAGGAAGGCAGGAGCCAGACAGATCACAAAGTTTTGGATGACACATTAAGGCCTTTTTACTTAGTCTTTGTAAGTTACAGGTCATATGCCAGCAGCCCTAATAGTTAGAATGAAAATTACTTTTTTTGAGTCTGGGTCTCACTATATACCTCAGGCTGGCCTCACACTCAGGGATCCTCTTGCCTCAGCCTCCTGAATGCTAGGATTATACATGTATTGCTAGCTGGCCAGCTCTGAAACATTCTTTTAATTGAATCTAAATTACCCTAGAAAGATTATGGTAAACAATCATTTTCTTCATGGGAGTCTCTGCTACTCCTGTTTTTCTTGAATAAAACCACTTCATAATATCATATATTTGTTACCTATTTGGATCCCCAAACCATATAACTTTTTTTTTTTTTAAATCAGGGTCTTGGACTCATAGTGATCCTCCTGTCTCAGCCTCCCCAGTGCTGGGATTACAGGGGTGTACCACCATGCCTGATTTCAGTGGCTGGCACAGAACACCTGGGAGCCCCAGCCCACCAGTTAACTTTAGGATGTGGGCAAGGGGCCAGTTACCAGGCTGAAGCACTCTGGAGGCTGAAGCAGTCTGTTGAAAGTTCAAAGCCAGCCTGAATTAGAGTGCAACCCAGTCTAAAAAAAAAAGTTAGCAAGAGAAGCTATAGAAAACTTTGTGAACAGAGAAACAGTATCAGAGGGGGGCTTTAGGAAGACCATGAAGAGTAAGATAGACTGAAAAGATAAAGGGATGGCTACAGAGAATAAAGTTAAGGCTGGATGAAAAAGGCTGAGGGTATAGAAGGCAATAGAATAGAGATGGAGGAAATGATAAGGAAATATTGTCTTAGCTGCTTTCTCCTGGCTGGGACAAAATATCCCAAATCTACAGGTTATACTAGCTTACAGTTACAGAGATTTCAGTCCATAGTTGGCTGGCTCCAAGTCAAGGAAGGATGGCATGAGGGCAGCATAAAGCTTGTTCATGGCATGACTGCAGGAATCAGAGAGAAGGCTCCAGAAAGGAGGGAAGGAGATAGATCCTCAGGCCACCACACCCCCAGCTAACCACCTCCAAAGAGGCTTCATCTTCCACCCCAGTTTAGCTATAAACTCAATATTGGACTAATCCACAGATGAATATCAAAACCTCAGGATCTAGTCCCCTCCCAGAAGCCTCACTTATGAGTGCCTGAGGCTTTACAATATCTACATATAAGCCATAGCAGGTACTATTCCTGATTAAGTGTGGAGGGTTCTCTCCCAGGTAGTAAGTCATCTTGCAGTTCTTAAGCTTTTTTTTTTTGGTGGAGGAAGGAGGAATACCAGGACTCAAACTCAGGACCTTATGCTGCAAGGCGAGCACTGTGCCACTCAGCTATCTCCCTTGGCCTCTCCTTAAACTCTCAGTTGAAAGGTTCTATCCAAATTATCCCACCTCAATTACACTCCACAAAGTTTTCCTTCTTTTAAGGTAGGGCTTCTTAAATTTTACCATGCATCAAAATCACATGAAGGAGTAAGGCATGGTGACACATACTTGTAATCCCAGCATTCAGGAGGTGGAGGCAGGAGAATCACAAGCTCAAGCCCAGCCTGAACTACATAAGCAACATGAAGATCCTCTGTCCCACTTTTAAAAGACAGCACTTGAAAATTTCTGACAAGTTCCCTAGAAAGCTGATACTGCTGCTCTAAACTATTTTATTTTAAATCTAGCTAGCTATTTGTCTATTTATTTATTCAGTACAGGGTCTTGTTACACAGTTCAGATGCAGAGTCATCCTCCTGTCTCAGCCTCCCCAGTGCTGGGAGTACCAGTGTGCACCACCATGCCTGGTGTCAATAGCGGGCACAGTGCGCTTGGGTATGCCATACTTGGGATTGAACTCCAGTCCTTGCACTTGCCAGGCAGGTGCTTAATCTGCCAAGCTACCTCCCCAGCCCCAGCCTAAGCTATTGACTTCCATGAAATCAAGGACCATACCTCTCCTCTGCTGCTTCACAGCGCTTGGCATTTAGTAGTCACTTTGGTGAGTAGATAAGTTATAGAATGAACCAATACATGCCCTTACACTGGCTAGCATGTATGCACTTTTTAATGTATTTTTCACCAACTTTTTGTATTTTTCTTTGTAATAACTTTAATGAACTACATGGCCATCCATGTGCAAGTTATTCATTTCATTCTTTCCCTCTTGGTTAAAAATATCTTTTTCAGCCAGGTGTGGTACACATCTGTAAGCTAAGCACCCAAGAGGCTGAGGCAGAATGATTGCTGTGAGTTTGAGGTCAGCCTGGGCTACGTAATGGAGTTCAAGGCCAGCCTGTACCACATAGCAAAACCCTGTCTTAAAAAATAATTAAAAAAACACCAAATAAGTATCTCTTTTAATTAAACTATCATGGTGGCATATGCCTATAATCTGAGGTATAAGGACTGGGAGTCCAGGGACAGTTTGGGCTCTATACCAGCCTTGAGTGCAGCAAGACCCTGTAAAAACAACAACATACTCTCATGTTGTGTATCTTAGACTGCTAGGCACAGAGCAGCCACTGGATAGTGTTTTGCTGGCAACTTAATGAAATCGCAGCATAGTAAGTCCCCACACACCAACTCCTAAAAGGATTCAACCTCTTACAGCCTTTATAGAAAACATTGTTTTCCTTTTAATAACAAGACTGAGTCTTGGAAAAATTTAGTGGGTTATCTTTTGCTATGCCACCATGACTCTCAACTCTAATGGCATATTTATTTTGCTCATGAAACAATGTTATGTTGAAACAGAAAAAAAAAATCAAGGAAGTTCAAAACTGATTAGATTTTAGTTGTCTGAAGCAAAGAGGGGTATAAAGAAATTAAGGAGCTGGACATGATTGTACATGCCTGTAATGCCAGCACTTAGGAAGCTGAGGCAGGAGGACCACTTCAACTTCAAGGCCAGCCTAGGCTAAAAAGTAAATTCAAACCAACCTAACTAAACAGTGAGGCCCTGTCTCCAAAACAAAAAAGAATAAACAAAGCCCCACACACAAAGAAACTAAGAAAGCTAAAAAAAATTTCAATTTAATTTCCTTTATAATTAATTCTTTTAATACCTTCATAAATGATATATCTAGTAACTTTTTTAAAATATTTTTTTATTTATTTCTCTTAAACCTCATTTATTTGTTTGTGTTATGGCTGGCTCAGCTCACCCTGGGGTGGACGTGCACAGCATGTGGTGCCAGGGATCAAGGAGCGGTCATAGCACTTGCCTTAAGTTTCCTCCCTCCGCAGGTGCTTTAGACCACTGATCCATCTCGCTGGCTCTCCAATAATTTTTTTAAAAAACGTTTTTATTCATTCTTTTTCTGTTACTTGAGGATATTAGTAGAATTGTTGGTAAGGAAAGGCTGCAGATTTAGCTCAGGGCTACAATGCTTGCCTGGCATGCTAGAGGCCCTCAATTCAATTCCCAACACTACCACCAAAAAAGAGAAAGTTAAGAGTTATTTGGAAGC